>CAUYRT010075795.1:0-16683 GCA_963574885.1 Lepilemur ruficaudatus
TTTCTATTTTTAGTAGAGATGGGGTCTCGCTCTTGCTCACGCTGGTTTCGAACTCCTGACCTTGAGCGATCCGCCCGCCTCGGCCTCCCAGAGTGCTGGGATTACAGGCGTGAGCCACCACTCCCGGAGCTGTTCTTGGCACTTTTGTTGAAAAACAATTGACTGTAAATGTGTCTGGACTCTCTTTTCTGTTCCATTGGTCTGTATGTCTGTTTTTATTCTAGTACTGTTTATGCTGTTTTGATTGTAATAGCTTTGTAATATATTTTGAGGTCAGGTAGTGTGATGTCACCAGGTTTTTTCTTTTTGGTCAAGAATGCTTTGGCGATTTGGGATCTTTTCTAGTTCCATATGAATTTCCAGATAGTTTTTTCTGTTTCTGTGGATAAATATCATTGAAATTTTGATAAGGATTGCATTGTATCTGGAGATTACTTCGGGTATTATGGGTGGGTGTTTTAACAATATTCTTGCAATCGATGAACATGAGATATCTTTCCTTTTTTTTTTTAATTCTTTCATCAATGTTCTTTAGTTCTTTACAGATCTTTCACTTCCTTGGTTAAACTTACTCCTCAGTATTTATTTCTTTTTTTTGTAGCTATTATAAGTGGGGTTGTTTTGATGATATTTTTCAGATAGGTCTCTGTTAGCATATAGAAATGCTACTTATTTTATATGTTGATTTTTGTATTCCATAATTATACTTATTTTTTTATTCTAACAGGTTTTTGGTTGAGTCTCTGAAACTTTCCATATAAAAGATCATGTTTTCCATAAACAGGGACAATTTACCTTCTTTCTCTTGCCAAATTGCTCTGGCTAGGACTTCTCGTATTATGCTGAATAGAAGTGGCAAGAGTGAGCATCCTTCTCTTGTTCCTGATCTTAGAGGAGAAGCTTTCAACTTGTTACTATTGACTATTATGTTAGCTGTGGGTTTGTCATATCTGGCCATCTTTATTGTGTTGAGGTACATTCTTTCTATATCTAACATGTGGACAGTTTTTATCATGAAAATATGTTGAATTTTGTCAAATGCTTGTATAAGGTTTTAGGCCTCCATTTCCTTATCTGTAGAGTGAAAATAATAGTAGCTATGTGTTTTAAAGAACTATCTGAGTTCATTCAGGTTGCTATATCAAAATATTTCAGATCAGATGGCTTATAAACAACAGAAATTTACGTTTCACATTTATGGAGGCTGGAAAGACAAGGTTCCATCAGATTCAGTGTCTGGTGAGGCCTTGCTTTCTGTTTCATAGCTGGTGTCTTCTCATTGCATCCTCTTATGGTGGTAAGGACAAATAAGCTCCCTCAAGGCTTATTTATGAGAGCACTAATCCTATTTATGTGGTCTCTGCCCTCATGACCAAATCACCTTCTAAAGGCCCCACCTCTTCATACTACTGTAGTGATTATTAGATTTCAACATATTGATTTTAGGGAGACAAAACCTTTCAGAACATAGCAAGGGCCAGATAGGAGTAGAAGGGCATGCTAAATAATGAAGAGACCTCATGAGTAAGGGATCTTGGTTGCAAGTCCTGGATCTAATGCTTATAAACTAGATGAACTTGTTAAGTCCCATGCAGACAGCATCTGTATACTTTTTGTTTCACTCCCTAAACACTGCATAGCACCTGCACAGAAAATACACACATGGTATTTATTGAATTAAATGCTTTGTCAAATAAGGGAATTTTAGAAGATTAAACCTAATGTCACTGTTTGTTCATATATTCTATACTTCTAGGTAATATATATGTAAAAGTGCCTTGGAGGTTGAAGAGTAAAAATGTTAAGGGACTGTTTTCAATTCTGGTTACATAACTATGAAGCTGCTGGAATAAGAGACTTTTGATATTAATGCTAGATAATTGGTGTTGGGTGAGATTTTTCAATGGAGAGTGGAAAGCCAGAGTGTGGACTACAAAGTTCTGCTGGACTAAATGAAATCATTTATATATCACTACAATTAATAGATAAGCCACCCCCACTTAATTGTCCAGTTGGTTCTAAAAGTGCTTGCTTAATAATTTTAAGGTAGATTTAGCACCCTTATCTGACAATTATAGTACATTGAGCCTCTGCCCTCCCACCCCTTATCTTTTGAATATTGGTATGACATAGATGTTGGTCCTTACCTGGCAAGAAACCCTCCTTTGCTGCTACTTTTTTGAAATAGCGTGCCTAAATTGGTATCCAATACACAAACACTTATTTATATACTTCTGCATGTGGGCAATGATGAACTTAAATAATGCAGATTTTTTTGTGGTTGTTTTTTCTAGAGCATTAGGGTTTTAAAGAGAAAATATGGTTTTAAATGTACATTGCAAATCGACCAAGTTAATTTTAAGACTTATTTCTCAAAAGTCAGACCAGTAAATAGAATATTTTTTGACGTGTATGTTCTACTGTCCTGTTGGATCTTAAAGCTACATCTAAAAAATGCTATATATCATAATAATGATATTGGTAACCCTAAGTCATTTTTAAAGCATTTTTTTTTCTGTTAATGGGAGACATTACCTCTTTTCTTCTTAACTGTGAAAGATTTGCGTCAGCAAAGATATAACAAGATACATGTCATTGCAGAATTCCCATATTTTCACCTGTTGCTAGGGCATTGTCAGATGTAAAAAAAAAAAATGACTGGCTTCTATTAATTTTTTTCCATTTTTTAATGTTTCTAACTGATGTGTTCATGGCAAAATGCTATTCGTGTTTATGTTTGTGCATGTGTATGAGAGGCACAAAGGAGAGAGAAAGCTGAAAGGTACAGAGATACTTTTTTTACTTTCCATAGGCAAACACTATTTTCCTATTTGGTCTTAGTTCTGCTTAGTGCTAACTGCTAGCTCTAAATCATAACTTTCTTTGGAACGTAAACAAAATCTGTGCTAGCACTTCCTGCTAGAATGTTCTGATTTTATGGGTTAACATCTTCTGTCTTTCTATCCTTAGGAGTTTCTGGGCTTGTAGACTTGTGGACATATGAGAACCATCTTATGTTCAAACATATAGTTTCCTCTACCTATGTGTTCAATTCTAATTCTTCTATATACTGTACAATAAATACAGTCTTTGTTCTTTGGTAAACAGCAGCATTTGTTCTTTTTAAGGTTGAACTTGGGGCTTCACACATTGATAGAATTATTAGGATTACAAAACTTCCAAGATACTTTTTGTAACACTTTTATTTTACAGATCAGAGAATTGTGGATGAGAGTAAGGAAATGGCTTGTCAACGATCCCACTGCTTTAGTAGTGACAATGCCCCTGTGAAATACCAGATCTAGAATTTCATGGACCATTTTGTTTTTCTGCTTTACCATACACAGCCTCATAGAATTTCCATAAAGATCTCCAGAATGAGACTTGTGCCACTCCCCCTTTCCCCATTTGGAAGTTCCCTGAGTTTGGCAGTTGAAAATAATCTCTTTTCTTCCTCCATAATGCAGTGGAAAGAGCATGGATTTGGAGTCATTTATTTAACTATATTTATTGAATGCCTTCTTTGTGCCAAGCATGAGCCCAGAACCTAGGAATACAAAAGTGAATGAAGGACATAATCCAGATTTTTACAGTTATTTAGACTTGAGTCTTGCAATTTGTCACTTGTATATCTCAGATAAATCATTTTGCCTCTCTGATACTCCATTCTCTGATATTTAAAGTAAGGGTAAATTCCATTTTTTAAAGTTATGAGGATTAATTAAGATAAAAAATGTAAATCTCTTGGCACATTTCTGACGAATAGTAGGCGTTCACTCAATAAATGTTAATATCTTCCCTCCTACATTAAGGATTATTATGAAAATCCAATAAGATAATGGATGTAAAATTGCTTTGTGTATTGGAAACATGTAGTTACAGATGAAGTTGGAGTTTTAGAGAGTCAACACATACTACAGTTTTCTTCACCTTGCAAGTTCAATTCCAATGAGAAGAGGCAGACACTTCAAGATCAAAGCAGCACTTTAATTAGTGATAAAAGCTGGATTAGAAATTACAGTTTTGATGTGCTTCCCAATGCTTTGCTCTAGAATTAAATTTACCTGCTCATGCACAGGCATACCTGGGTAGGTACAAGTTTTACCCACTGCTGTAGGTAACTTAATTGCAAGGCAGAGAGCAAAGAGAATGAATGATTCCTGCAGGGAGGCAGAGAAAGCCCTAAAGGAGCAGAGCTACACATGGCCAATTATGTTTTCAAAATCATGAATCAGGTAACTTGCTCCACCTCACATGGGACGGAAACTGCAAATTCTATTTTTGAAGCCCTTTTTGCATGGAAAGAAAATATGAGGCCAGAAAATGTAGGTTTTCCCAACAGACATATATATATTCTTGCGAAGAAACCCCAGATCAACCTCTCTCCTTCAATTTACCATTCTTAATTAAGCTTGGAATTCTATTTCATATTACTAAAATACCATTATATTTCCTTCAAAGCTGCTTAAAACTCATCTCATAATGTGTTCAGTGAAAATAGCAGATTAGAAAATTCTACTGCATTACAGTTTATAAGAGGTATACACAATATATATCGTATGTATGGTATGTGTGCATGCACACTGAAAGAATGTATAATTACAGAGGAAATAGAAAGAAAAAATTACACTGAAATGTTCACCATGACTAGTTGTAGCTATGATTATGAGTGATTATTATTATTATGCTTTTTGTACTTTTTAGAATTTGTTAATGGCATATTTTTAAAAAGTTGACCTCTCCCCCCAAAAAAACCTTAAAAATGAGCACAAACAAAAACCTAGCCCATCCAATTGTTCCTTCTTCCCCAATTCTGGCGAAGTTTCTCATTTCTTCTTTTCAGTTAAGTTCAATGTAAGTGATTCAACAAACCCACTTCAGGCACTGAACACTGATGGAAGAAAAATTCAGCTGAAGACCAATCAAAGATTATCAAATTACAAATATTATATGTGACATTGTCATCCCTAAATACCTACCTTTTCCATTATTTGTGAGTAATGATAAGCCTTTTAGATAAGGGCAACAGTGTTAATTCCTTTTCCCTCACCAGTGTCTTTTCACATGTTTAAGAGCCACTTGTATTTACAATTCTGTGAAATGCATGTTCATATTCTTTGCCTCTGTTTTCTATTTCTTGATATTTTCTTGTCAACAAGTTGGTGCTTTTTGCATATTAGAAAAATTAGTCTATTGTCTATAATATGAATTACAACAATTTTCTCACTTTGTTGATAGTCTTGATATAACTTTTGGTGGGTTTTTTGTCATACAGACTTAATTTTTTAAAAATTATGTTCAATTTATCCATCTTTTAAATAACTTCTTTGTTTTTCATACTTAGGCTTATATTTTCAGGTTATAAAAGTTTTTGTGCATGTTTTCTTCTGTGGTATTATGATTTCATTTTTATAGTTAAATTTTGATATTTTGCAATGTTTACTGGTACAAAGTATGAAGTACAGAAAATTATTATTTTTCCCTTAGATAACTATCCAGTCTTATTAACCATTCATGGAATAATCAATCATTGCCTTATCTTCATCATATACTAAATTCCTATGTGCATTTGTATTTATTTCTTGGCTTCTAATTTGTGTCAAGATTCCATTTGTTTGATTTTTCTTCAAGAGAATACCATTCTTTTAAAATTATGTTGTGTTATGTATTTTAAAATATGGTTAGTTAACAAAATATACATACCACCATAAAATTCTGAAATTAAAAAATGAAAAAAATATGGTTAGTTAAATTCCACCTCTTTGTTCCCAGAATATAGTCTAAAAGTGAACTCAGGTGTGGATGTTCTTTTGGAAGGATCACATATATTAATAGATCTGTTATTTTTCTATTACAACAGCTTCAACAGTTTCTTTGTTTTAGTCAATTTTATAGCATTTGCCATTTTGGAAATGCACCACTTGAAATGACATTTAGTCAAGCCTATGATACAATTGATCTTTCAATTATTAGCAATCTAGGATGCAGCTGGATTTCAAGTAGAGGAAAAAGTCTAGGATTGGAACTGATTATGACAAGCAAGCAGGGTAGAACAAGGAGTTTAGCAGAAACATGTATCCTTGTTCTTTATGTTTTGCTGAGATGTTTTCCCAGTATATTTTTGGGTTGAGAAATACTATCTTTTTCTCAAGTAGAAAAGCCTAGTGACCTTGCCATCTTAGACATTTAGAATTAGATGTCAACTTTGTGTGTGTATATGTGTGTCATGCCAGCTACTCCAAATAGATCATTCTAAATACTTCAGAGGCTCAAAAATCTATTCTACAACATAAATAATCAAGCTTTATGATTCCTTCCATCAAATTCAAGAAATATCTCCAATCTACTTGAATATACCATTAATTTGCAATATGTCAATACCTTTAGTCCATTGCCACTTTTCACAGTATTTCTACAGCTTCTTTAAGAGTGTTATAACTATAGCTGGCAGAAAATATCTCTGCAAGTATCTAGAGTCACTATATGTTTTGTGCCTTTAGTTTATATGAATCACCATGTCTTAGGAATTCGTCTTCTGAAAATTTATCCTAATGAAATAGTGCAAACTATAGAAAAAATGCGCATGTGTAATTTTTGTGGTCATACTACTTAAAAATTAACCAAATTAGAGACAACTGAAGTGTTCTCATTTAGGGGAATAGCTATGTAACGTATTTATAGGTATGGTATATTTATCCTAAAATAATGTTTACAAAGAGGTTTTCATGACATAGGGCAAGGTTGTTGATAAAAGGTTAAGTACTAAAAAATAGATATAGAAGGTAGTCTCAGATATTACCCATACATCATGCTATGATAATGATAGAAGTGGTTCTCTGAGAGCTGGGATTATGGATAGTTAATAATTTTGATTCTCTATTTTTTGTGGTTTTTCTAAATTTTTTTACAATGTATGCCAAAATATAACCACTTTAAAAATATGTTTACAGCATTTTCTCTTGACTTCAATCTAGCATTTCTAAAAACATCCATTAATTTTCTTTAATATATCTTTTTACTGAGACACAATATAAATACAACAAATTACAAATACTTAAAAATTATTGATATGTTACATGGATGTAAATCCATGTAACTACTACTCAGATTAAGATAATAGAACATTTTCAGCATCCCGTAATTCTCTCTCATGCCTCATTCCAATCAATAGTCATATAAGTAACTAATCATTATTTTAGCTTAATTCCTCTTTCACCATAGATTATATATTCTTACTGAACTTTATGTAAGTAGAATAATTTAATATGTATTCTTTTGTATCTTTTTTGTTCAACATTGTGTTTATAGAAGTCATCTTTGTTGTTGCATGTAATCAGAGTTTATTTATTTTAATTGTTATGCATGGTCTGCATGAATAAACCATAATTTATGTATTCTATTGCTAATGGGCATTTGGGTTATTTCCTGTTTTGGGCTATAATGATTAAAGCTACTATCAGCATTCTTGTACATATCTTTTCATGGACATAAATGCTCATTTTTGTTGACTATGTATCCAGAATTGGAATTTTGAGGTTATTGGATATATGTATGTATGTTTAGCTTCAGTAGATACTTCAAAATGCTTTCCCAAAGTGGCCGTATCAATTTACATTTCCATAGGAAATGGTACGTGGAAACTTGCTTTACCTTTTTTGAGTTCTCGTTGCTCCACTTTTTTCACTTCCTTGGTATTGTCAGTTAAGTTTAGCCATTCTATACAGGAGATACAATGGATCAAGAGAAGCTGCAGCTGAGGAGCTGCACCCAAGGTGTCTCATATACTTGATCTTATCTGTTCGATCATTTATGCCCATTCTTTTTTTCTATTTCTTCTTCAGTCTGAGTAAGTCCTCTTGATTTCTTCTCATTGTTGGTTATTTTTCTACAGATTATCTTTTGTTAAGATCTTCCAGTGAATTCTTTATATCATACATTATAATTTTCAGTTCTATAATTTCCATTTGCTTAAGAATATTTATTACTCTCCTGAAATATCTCATTCTATCTATCTTTTCCTATAAATTCTATAGCAAATTTATAATAGTTTTTTTTTTAAAGCCCTTGACTAATTTTATAACTGTGTCATTTGTGGGTTTGCTTCTATTGACTCTGTTTTCTATTGATTATGATTATGAGTCATATCTTCTAGACTGTTCTTATTTTTCATAATTTTTATGATACTTTGGATACTATGTATAAATGAATGCAGAAATCGAAATATGATTTTTGTTTTATTTCTCAGAGAGGACAAAAATCTCTTTTCTGTTGAGTGGTTAGGATGAGGGGGTGATTATTCAGATCTTTTTAGAGCTGAATTAAGCTGGAGCTGAGGTGTAATTTTAATTAGATTGAATGCCCTTATGAGTAGCCCAAGCCTCAAATTCCTGCCACTGTTTTTTATTTTTGTCAAAATTTAGCTCAAATGGGCTGGGCTGGAGTTTCAGGTGGTGGGTTCATATTTGTATTCAACTTTAGCAACACCTTAAAATTCAAGCACAATGCAAAATTTTGTAATATGTAATTTCTCTATTTTAATGCTTCTCTAATGCCATATCCTTGCCTTTTGTCAAGATAAAATCAGTATCATGGTTTAAGGAAGAACTGTCAAGCTGAATGATTTGTTTCTGTGTTGGAGGCTCTTCCTAATTCCAGTTTATTTCACCAGCCCACACTGTTTTCTAAAGCTTACTTTATTTCTCATTATCCCTCCAAAGTTTGTCTTTGAAGTCCTGCTCCATAGTCCATCTCTACACAAATCATGCACAAACCCCTGGGTATGGAAGCTGTCTCATCTCTCTAATTATGTATAGAGGGTTTATTTCATTTTATTAGTATTTGCATGGTATATATTTTCCCATTCTTTGCCTTTCAGCCTTTCTATACCTTTATATTTTATATGTGCTTTTTAAAACTACATGTAATTGAGTTTTCAAAATCTAGTCTGACATGCTTTGTTCATTAACCTGAGCATTTAGTCCACTACAATTAACGTAAGTACAGATACATTTGGGTTTAAATCTTTTGTCTTATTTTATTCTAATTGTCCTGTTTTGTGTTCATTTTTTTAGTTCTTTCATGCCTTCTTTTGTATTAATTGTGTATACTATTTATTTATGTCTTTGCTAGTGTGGCACTTAGGATTATATTTTTACTTATTTACTGGTTAATTATCCTTATCAAAGGATTATCTTTTTTTCTTTCCCCAAATAATGAAAAAGATATGTAAGTACATTCACCTTTTCCCCTTTCAATTTTTATGGCATTGTTTTCCTAACACCTCAAGGTACTTTCCTTTGGATTTACCTTAATAAGTATATCAGTACTTAAAGCTGCTATGACAAAGTATCACAAATTGGGTGGCTTAAAACAACAGCAATTTATTATTTCACAGCTCTGGAAGCTAGAAATCTGAAATCAAGGTGTTGACAAGGTCATGTTCTCTCTAAAATCTCTATGGAAAAATCTTTTATTACTTCTTCCAGCTTCTGGTAGCCCCAGGCATTCCTTGGTTTGTGGCAGCAAAACTCCAGTCTTTGACTCCATCTTCACATAGCGTGCTCCCTCTGTATGTGTGAATCTTTCTTTGCGTATCTCTTTTTTTAATAAGGATTCCAGTCATACTGGATTAGGGACCTACCCTCTACTGGTATAATCTTATCCTAACTAATTATATTGGTACACAGTTATGCTATTTCCAATAAGGTAACATTCTGAGGTACTGGGGGCTGCAACATGTTTTGTGAGGGGACACAATTCCACATAACAGTTATTGTTTATTTAGATTTACTTACATATTTAACACTTATATTGATTTTTTTTTTTTAATATCTCCTAATTTCCCCCTGGGATAATTTTCCTCTGATTAGAGTACACCTTTAAGTATACATGTGCTGGTAGAAAACTCTCTCATTTTTGTCCAAAATTGTTTGTATTTCATTTTCATTCTTGAATAATATTTTTTTCTGTCTATGGAATACAAGCTTGCCAATTATTTCCTTTAGAATATTTGCAATATTATTCACCTACCCCATGGTCTTGATTGTTGTGACTGAGAAATTTACCATCAACTGTGAACTCTTTGGATGATTTTATTTTTCTGGCTTCCTTTAAGACTGTCTCTTTGACTCTGGTTTTTGGCAGTCTCACTTTGATGTTTCTGGATATGGATTTTTTTGTGTATATATGTGTGTATTCATTTGTTTATTCATTCATCCATCTGCTTCAGATTCTTTGGGCTTCTTGAATCTGTGCTTTCATATGTTTTCAAAACTTAATCAAAAAGTTTTTGAAATATTGCTTTTTCATCCTTCTGTCTTTCCTCTTCTTCTGGAGTCCAATTAAATACACGTTAAATATTCTCCCTGTATATCTCTTTCATCCTCTCTTTTATTAATATTTTTTAGTTCAAGTCACTAATTCTCTATTTGACTTTGTCTAATCAGTTGTTAAGCCTCTGTTTTGAATTTTTAATTTCGTATTTAAGTTATTGCACCTTAAGGATGATCATAAGAGAGCTAAGTGTTTAAGAAAACAGTGCCAGCCCTGTAAGCCATTCAGGTTAGCCTCAATTCACTGGACAGGGTTGATATGGATGATGGAATTGCCAAGACTACTTTCAATGCAGAGACTGTGCAATCAGGAATACATCCGTTATAGCTTGATGAATGCTTTAGGCCAAATGTTAAAGATCAATACAGAAATGTAAGGAGAAAGCCACTTGGCTTACTAAGGTAGACTCTGATGGCTTATGGGATTTGTTCAGCTAGTTGGATCTGGGACCCTGGGGTGCATGGCTGAGATCCATACTGCAGATTGGCCTCAGCCTGTTGCTTGGAATCATACTGACAGAGCCTTAATTAAATGCCACATAAGTCAAGTTGAACAGATTGGGACTATATCCTGTCTGTCAGATTAATCAGGGTGGCTGATGAAGTAACATATTTATGAGAAAATTATCTAGAATCCAAGATTGTGAGAAATAAGGAGTGGATATTGTTGGGAGATAATTCTCCTTGGGTCTCATGTTTCTGCACATCTATAGCAGCTTTTGTTCCAGACTGTCTTGGAAGATAGCTTTGAAGGATAGTGTTTATCTGGGTGGAAGGTAGATTTGTTTGCTATCAAGACTAATAAGTATAATGTGCCCCTCTGATGAAAAAGTTGGACAGATTTGTTAGCAACCCCCTTATAGGATAAAATTTCCTAAGCTCAAGACTCCTCAACTGTGACATAAAACTTGCTATATGTGCAGCATCCAGTAGGACTCACCTTTGGATTATCTTTTGGGACATGCGATCAAGAAGTTATACAAACAAGAAGGTCTTGCGGTATGGTGAATAAAAAAGTAATAAAGTCCTGTCTATAACCCGAGAGTTTGTGTCTTCTTCCAGCATCTAGATAACTAGAAGGATAACTTGTTAACTTATACAAAGGATAAAATCTCAGATACTTCATAGTTCTTTAAAATAATGTCTTTTTCTCTGGCAGATTTTTTTTAAATCACTATTTTTCAGTATTTTGATTATAATGTGCCTTGGTGTGCCTTTCTTTACATTTATTCTTTTTGAATCTTTTTGATCTTCGGTGGAATTATAGTTCTTCTCAAATATGAAAAGTTTATCTCATTTATTCCAATTTTCTTCTCTTTTCTCATTCCATTTTCCAGTAATATTTTTGTTGGTCATTTGATAGTGTCTTAAAAGTTGATTACACTATTCATTTTTTAAAGTACTTTTTCTCTATGTGCTTCATTTTGGATAGTTTCAACTGCCATGTCTTCAATTCAATGATCTTTTCTTCTGCACTAATTTGTTGTAATCTTTTCCAGTGCATTTTTCTATTTGAATTTTTTTTTGCTTATTTTTACCTCTAGAAAGTTACATTTGAGTCATTCTGTATCTTCCATTTCTTTCATCATTATGTTCACTTTTTTTTTACATCCTTGAATGTACAGATGATCCCTGATTACAATGGTTCAACTTATAATTTTCAACTTTACAGTGGTGTGAAGGTGATACACATTCAGTAAAATATCAATAAATTTACCTGAGATATTTGACATTTAGTTATAAAATAGGCTTTGTGTTAGATGATTTTGCCCAAATGTAGGCTAGTGTAAGAGTTCTGAATACCTTTAGGGTAGGCTAAACTAAACTATGATGTTTGATAGCTTAGATGTATTAAATGCATTTTTGACTTAAAATACTTTCAACTTATGATGGGTTGCCCCATTATAAATTGAGGCATGTCTGTATTTATAGTATTTACAAAGCCTGTTTTAAAGTTTTTGTCTGTTAATTCTGAGACAGGGAACTAGCAGGTACTGCTTTAGGTATTGCTTTGGGCATTGCTGCAGGCATTGCCTTAGGCATCACTTTCTGCACTTTGGGCATCGCTGCAGCATTACCTAACTGAGTCAGGAAATCTCAGTTCCTAACTGAGATTTGAAACAGAGTTTCAAATTACCCTGATCAAAACAGGATGGAGGCAGTGCAAATTCCACTGGTTAGAACCAAGATAGTGAAGGAATAGAGGATGTCACCCTGATTCCAGGAAAACACTGCCCCTCCATGAATATTCTTCCTCTTGTTTATTAAGCCATAGCTTAAACAGAAAGGCAACAGGAACCAGAGGGCCAGTACTGTCAACTTAGCTCCTGAATTATTTCTTGCACAAAGCCAAGGACCCACTTGGATCTCAAGTGGCTCCCAGCATTGGGAGTCTCATTCCTGTTCCAATTTGATTAACGACTCTTCTAGAATAGACATTACATTCAAGGAGATAAGCCATGCTGAATATACAATGGTGGTATATTTTTCAGTACGTATTGCAGCAACCCACCTTGAGATCCTAAAGAAGCAGGTCCCTCATTTTTGACAAGGATGTAAGTGAAATGATCCTCTGTGTTATTTGGAGGGAAAATTTTCTTTTTCCCATTCTTTTGATCTATATATGAGTGTGTGTTGTATTTGTCTGCAATTTGTTAGGACTATGGTAATTAAGTAATGTTGACTCAAGACTGTTCTCTCACAGATGATGAAAGGTTTCTGTAGTTCATAGTCCTATAATTTCTATTTCAATTTTGAAGGACTTTCAAACTACTTGGTTTTCCAGAATAGATCTTTGTTAAAAATTTGAAGGTTTTCGCTCTTTGGCCCAAGATGCAAAAAAGAAGTTTGTTTGTGGGAAAATAATGCATAAGAATAAATTCAATTCATTGAACTTCTGAGCATGGCTCCTGAATGATGGTATTATGTTTTGGTTGGATGGGGTATTTTAAAAGGGAACTATAGACAAAATAGAAATTATTTGTATAGAAATATCCTGATATTATAAATGTCTGAACATGTCTTCCCCAAGTAAGTTAATGATCTGTATAAATAAGTCTTCTTTTGAGAAGCTTTTTGAAATTTATCTTAGGAAGCAAAATATCCTAAAGCTTCTGATTTCTGATTTTCAGTAAAAAATAAAGAAGAAAGACAGTGTTAATTTAGCAAACATTTATCAAATACCTAATAAAAGACAGATGCATTTTAGGTTACTTTTATTTAGGGATTGTAAGAAATGAAAGAAAAACTCTTTTTCACTAAAGTTCATTGTTTAGTAGGAAGAGATAAGGTGCACATAGGTAGTTAAAGGACTAGTACAGAATGTAACGAGTGCTATAAAATAGGTATACTGTTTCTAGAAAGGAGAGAGTACATTTGGAAGGTGGATAGGTCAGGGAAAGCATTATAGTGGAGATTTCACTTTAAGTGGGCCTTAAAGGGTAAGTAAAGTTTAGGAAAAGAGCATTATCTCTACATATCAGTCTTCATCAGTCATGATTATCTTTTTAAAACATGATAGAAACTGAACAATAGCTTAGAAACACAAAATGGTTTATTTGCTCTTATGACACTAAGGTCTATGACTATAAACCTAGCTTCAGTCATTGCTGGAATTCAGGGGATCAAAAGATAACATTAGGCCATTTCAATCTATTTTCCTCTCATTTCTTGATGTCAGCATCATTTTCAGGCAAGTGGCTTCTGGTAGTTTTAGATTTACATAATAACAGATTTCCACCTCTAGGGGAAAGGGGGAATGAAACTCTCAACAGTCCCAGTATAAGTGGCAGGATCAAATTTCATTGGTTTGGATTATATCATGTGCCCACATTCAAACAAATTACTGTGGCCAGAGGGATGTAATGGTCCGATTAGCCACACCTGCATTACACACTAAACTCTGGGGCTGAAAGCAGAGGTGGGAACATTATCAACTGAACCACATAGAAAATCCATTACCAGAAGAAAGAGGATGGAAAACTTAGTAGGGAAATAGAAGTCCCTACATAGTGGGACGTTGGGCAAGTTGTTTAGCACATCAAAACTTTAGTTTTCTGATCTAAAAAAGGGAATGATAAAACTAACTTCATTAAGTTATTATTAGGATGAAATTAGATGTTGTGTATAAAGCTTCTGGCACTTAGTATGTTGTGATAAATGTTAATTAATCTCTTTCCCCTTCCATAGTCTGTAAGCATTCCAGGATTCTGGTTTGGACTACTATTAATGTAGGCACAGACATACACAGAGACTCAGACCTACACCTACACCCAAACATAACCATATACATAGAGATCCCTCTGGATGATGTGGTGAAATATGGAGGTAGTGCTATAATATATGGCTCAGAAGTTTTACCTGAGGTAATTCTCTTAGCCACTGCCTTTACACTTAATCAAATTGAGACAAAATTGATAGTCTGAGTCTCAAAAATCTCAGTTTAGAAACTGCTATTGGTCTAATACCAAAAAACTTACAAAACTGTTAGCAATTCTCAAGTTACTCTTAAAATTGAAATTGATTCCATAAAAATAGTTTCATCTGCTATGATTAGGGACAATACTATTTTAACCTATAATATGGAAGCTATGGAAAGGCATATTAAATCTGAGAATCTCTGTATATTAGGTGCTAAGAGGAGGAGAATGGGCACTGAATCTTCATTTAGGAGGATATAATCAAAATTGAATGGACACTAGACAGAGTAGAAATATCTATTCCTGTTTCCTACTGGGATCTGTTGAGTTTAGACCAATGTATTTCTACATTTAACATAGCAGGGCATGTAGTTGAGACTTATAAATGTAAAGTGACCTCACAAATTGCACAGGGACACGAGCAAATCATTCAGCTCCTATCAAAATTTGAATTGAAATCTTCCACAAAATCTTGTATATCAAGCACTGATGAATTCCAAAGTATGATTATAAACAATATTAGAACCAATGATATTCAGTGACCTATCATACTCTATATCACACTCTACAGGTAGCTTTAGATTATGCTTATGCTTAAGACTTGTCTCATTAGTGAATTCCCAGGACTGCCAACTAAACAGGCAGCCAGGTAAAATAAAAAAGTATTTTAATATAAAATCTGCTGAAACACACAACAGAAATGGGGAAAACTGATGAAAACAGAAAGCATATAAGAAACAACAATAATAAAAAGATGGAAAGAATAACTCATCATTAAATATATCACTAATTATGATAAATATGAATGGGTTAATGTCACATGTTAAAAAACTGATACTTTACAATTGGTATAAAACAAACAAGTAATAACCAGCAACATGCTGTTTAATGCTGTTTACAAGTAACATACTTAAAATGGGTTGGTTGAAAATAACAGCATAAACAAATATATATGAGGCAAGTTCTAATAAAAGGAAAGCAAGTATACTATTATTAGTAGGAAACAAAACATAATTCATGTAAAATAATTAAAAGAAATAATGAAGAACAGTAATTAATTATGAAACATTTACAAGATTTCATGAGTCCATATCAATAATACCTAACCAACTAAACAAATAAGCAACCAGATAAGGGGAGGAACGGTCCTTCCTTACAGTAGAATGGCAAGCACTGGTAAATATGGAGGGGGTATTAGAAAAACACTATTTTGCAACCATCAGAGTAAAGATTGAAGCAGGCAACACTCATCAAAGGATGCTAAATTTAGGGGAAAATGTTGATGAAGGGCATATATGCATGGTCTTAAAGTGTCTTGATTTATTGTTTTGGGACTTTTTGATAAAGGCCATTCTCACTGGAGGTAAGTGATATCTCATTGTGGTTTTGATTGGCATTTCCCTGATGATTAGAGATGTTGAGCATGTTTTCATATGTTTGTTGGCCATTAGTCTGTCTTCTTTGGAAAGTTTTACTAAAAAGTCCCAAAACAATAAATGTTGGTGTGGATGTGGAGAGATAGGGACACTCATATATTCCCGGTGGGACTGCAAACTAGTGCAACCTCTGTGGAAAGTAATATGGAGATACCTCAAAGAGCTACAAGTAGAACTATCATTTGATCCAGCAATCCCATTACTGGGCATTTACCCAAAAGAACAAAAGGCATTCTATAAAAAAGACATCTGCACTAGAATGTCTACAGCAGCACAACTCACAATTGCAAAGATGTGGAAACAGCCCAAGTGCCCATCAATACATTAGTGGATTAATAAAATGTGGTATGTGTATACCATGGAGTTCTACTCAGCCACAAAAAACAATGGTGATCTAGCACCTCTTGTATTATCCTGGATAGAGCTGCAGCCCATTCTACTAAGTGAAGTATCCCAAGAATGGAAAAATAAGCACCACATGTACTCACCATCAAATTG
>CAUYRT010075796.1:0-70044 GCA_963574885.1 Lepilemur ruficaudatus
GCCCTTTCCCTCCTGCTCCTTCCGCCCACCCCCTCCTGCTCCCTCTCCAGCGGGCACAAGTCCCGTCTTTAAAGGAAAATGCCCCAGTGTCAGATGTGCTGTCCCTCACTACGTAGCCCAGCGGTCTTCACTGTGTTCGAATCTCCCCCCGAAACATTGCCGAAAACCTGTATCAACATTTCAAGTTCATACCTGAATTTTTCCATCTTGAGTCTTTACAATGGCAAATAATATGACGTTCAACAAATGGTACAGATACTTTGAAGAAGAACTATTATTTTGACTCCTTGAAATGATCTCAGTGGATTGAAACAGACAAATGGAGTACCCACCATGATCCGATTTGAAAATGAACATATTTTCTTTCCCTGTTTGGAAATTCAGTTGGCCCTTAAACAACATGGGTTTGAACTGTGGGTCCACTCACACGTGGAACTTTTTCAACCAAATGCACATCAAAAATACATGGTCCCGACTACTCGGGAGGCTGAGATGAGAGGATCACATGAGCCCAGGAGGCCAAGTCCCGTGTGGGCAACATAGCAAGACTCCACCTCTTTAAAAAAATTACAGTGCTTGTGGGATGTGAAACCCGCACGTGCGGAGGGGAGCCGACTGTTTGTACGTGCAGGTTGCACAGCCAGGCTGCCGGCCTCGAGCACGTGCAGAGCCTGGCACCCTGGGGCGGGCAGTGGTGGTCCTGGCACCAGAGCCCCGGGGGTGCCCAGGACGGCTGTAACAGCCTTACCTTTTCTTCTAGCATCTGCATTTTCATTTCTCTTCACTCAGAATTTTATCCTAATGTAGTATTTTTATACTTGAACTAATACAGAACAACTATGATTTCAAAGCAGAATTAAATTCTGACTGTAACAGAATTAAATTGAAATCTGTAACAAAAAGATACCTGAAAAAATCTGAATATTTGGAAATTAAGAAGCACTCTTGGCTGGATGCAGTGGCTCACGCCTGTAATCCCAGCACTCTGGGAGGCCCAGACAGGAGGATGGCTTGAGCTCAGGAGTTTGAGGTTGCTGTGAGCTGTGATCACGCCTCTGTTCTCTACCCTGGGCGACAGAGCAAGACTCTGTCTCAGAAAAAAAAAAAAAAAAAAACCAAAAACCAAAATACCCAGAAAACCAAAAAACCAACCAAACAAAAGCACTCCTATAAAAAACCTGTGGGTCAAAGAAGACGTTACCTAGCAAACTGGAACTGTTAGTCTGAATGATAAGGAAAACACAACGTGTGAAAATTTTTGAGATACAGCTAAGGCAGTGCTTAAAGGAAATTTAGAGCTTTAAAATGCTGTGTTAGAAAAGAAAAGAGATTTAAAACCAGTGATCTAAGTTTCCACCGTAAGAAGCTAGAAAAAGAAGAGCGAGTGAAACGCAGAGTGAGTGAAAGGAAGGACACGACACCAATAAAAGCCGAAATCAGCGGAACAGCAAGGAGCAAACGGCAGAGAGAACCAGCGACACCAAAGCCGGCTCTCTGAAGAGTTCAGCAAGGTCGCGACTCCCCAGCTTGACCCCGTAACAAACAGCTCACAGATGGTCCATGCCGGCAGCGAAAGGCAGGACATCCCTACAGATCCCACAAACATTAAAAGGAAAACAGGAGAACGTTATGAACAACTTTATGCCAAAATACTCAACGACTTAGATGAAACTGAGTTATTTCTGTGAAAGACGTGAATTATTAAAATGGATACGAGAAGAAATAGAAAATCCAAATAGCCCTATACCTATTAAAGAAATTGAAACCGTGATTAACCTTCCCACAAAGAAAATTCCAGGCCTCTGCCTTCAGTCTCGTCCCCCTCTGTCGTGTGACTTGCCACAGCGGGACTGATCCTCCTAGAGCGTGGGTCTGTCACGCACCTCCCCGCCCAGCGGCTTCCGTGGATCCTCCTCGGCGTGGCACTCTGGGCAGTTACGATCGGCTGCCACCTGCCCCCTGCCACCCTCTTCCTTGGCACCACCCTTCCCCACCCTGCGCCCCTCACTCGAGGACCTGCACACACGTCCCTGTTAGCGCCCTCAGGCGCCCTGGTGGCAGCACTGCCCACCCCCGCCAGGGGGCGCTGGGGAACCTGTGGGAGTGTGAGCTGTCACACGTATACACGTATACACGTGTATACACGTGTATACGTGATTACCCTTTATTTGCTGATTATGGAACTAGCTGGACAATGGTGACAGAATGGTAGAGAAAAAGGAGTAAATGTATGACATCTATGTATATCGCCAGTGTGGGCGTCACTGGCGTTCAGAGGGCAGGGCCCGGGTGTCCAGCACCAGCACTGCCTGGCACGGGCCCCGCCGCGCAGAGCACCTGTTCAGAGCGCCGGTGGGACCCACCTCCCTGGCCCTCTCCGGGTTTCGCCCGGGAAGTTCGACGTGCTGTCAGCTCCGCCTGTGGCTGTCTCTCTTCACCGCTAATCTGGCTCAGCTGAAACGGTTCTTCTCGGGGACTCTTCTGGACCAGCGCCCGACGGAGGCACTGCGCCTCCTCCATCCCCCGCCACCTTTCATTACGCAGAAGTCAAGTCAATTGCAGGAGCAGGGACTTTTAATTTGAATATACTCTGAAAACATGAGGAAGGGGAAGGAGATTCCGGTGTTTACTCTGTAACCATGGTAAAGCCACCCACTCGAGAGGGGCTCTTTGCCCCGTCTCCAAGTGGCTTCCCTGGAGCCTCCGGCTCACCTCTCCTCACCCCGTCCTCCCCCCGCCTCGCCCGTTCATCTTTGCTTGTTGTTGTTTTGGTTCATCTTTCTGCCCCACGTTCCAGCGCTCGTCAAGCTTCCCGTCCCCACTCCCCGGCTGGAGCGTCTACCTGTGGCCCAGCCGCGCCCGAGGCAGATGCTTGGAGCGCAGGGGGGATCAGGACCGTAGACAAAGGCGGCCAGAGCCGCCCTGCGGCACTTTCCGTGGAGTTCGCCAGGACACCGGCAGGCAGCGGAGCCCAGCCTCGGTGGGGAATCCTGCTTTTAAATTTTTGCATTGGTAATTACAGGTTGTGGCATTATTGAAATCTGAAAGAGAAGGGTCCCTGCGCTGTTGTCATTGATTCTTCGCTGCTTCAAGTGTACGGTGGAGGCTAAAGGCTTGTCAGTCAAGGCAAGAGGATTAGCCTCACCGCTGCGAAGGGAAAAGTGGGAAGGGAAAAAAAAAACCTTGTCTGAACTTGAAAATAAAAATGCTGATGTGGTTCGTATTCCAGAAACATATCTTACTGATTAAGAGCACGGAGAGCCGCTGGCTCGTGGGTGGGCCGGCTGGAGCAGGCCTCCCGCTCCGCTGGGCCAGGCTGCCCGCAGGCCGTCGGGGGCAGGCGGCCGGCGCGGGTCCCTGCTGATGGGCACGGCTGTGTGCACACGAGCACTGTGGGCACCTTCGGGCCGCGTGTTCATCCACAGGTGGGGACGGGGGCAGCGAGTCCCCGTGGAAGGAGCATGCATTTGGAGTCACATGACGGGGCTTGGTTCTAACCCAGAGCTGCCACTCATTAACTGAGAAGCCCCAGCAAGTGACACATTCTTGAGCCTTAGTTCCCTCATCTGTAGAACAGGGATATGGCACCTGCTTTGCTGAGCCGATGAGACAACGCATGTAGGTGCCCTGTGAGTGGTCACTGTTCCAGGGCTGGGGATGGCACGGTGAGACCCGCCCCCCACACCCTCCCCATGCCTCCTGGCCCTCTGAGGCTCAGCTTCTTCCAGGCAGCTGTTCTCCCCTGGCTCCTGTGCCGTGGGTTTGGGCTGCAGTAGAGATCTTAGCCCCGGTGGGCCTCAGTTTCCACGACTGTGAAATGGGGCCGACACCTCTGCACGCATCGACCACACAGGGCTTGTGGCTTGGCATGGCCACAGAGCCCGCTGCCAGGTGGGCAGCCCTTGCCAAGAGCTGGCTTCCTCTGGGCCCGGCCCGGCCCGGCTGGCATGTTCTCCAGTTTCACTGGGTTGGGTTGCGAGCGATGGCAGCGATTGATAATGCTGTAATTGGGGTGACTTGGGTATTTTCCGAGGTGCTGCCGCGGATGACTCACGCTCGGCAGGTCGACATTCCACTGCCACCCAGCACAGGAGACGGTGAGACGACCTAATCAGGCTCGCAGGTTTCACAACCCGGCTGTCTGGCTGTGCGGTCCCTGAGCCGCCCGCGATCCCACACCTCGGGAGACGTTTCTGTGCAGTCTTTGTTCCCGGCGTCCTGCGCGGACGGGGTTTTCTCGGAGGCATTCAGCTGGCACTCGGAGGGTTTCCAGCTGCAATCTGTTCCCGGCAATTAATAAGCTGTAAATAACAAACCCGCTCGCAGCGGGGCTGCGCCTCCCTGCTCAGCCCGCTCCTCCCGGTCGCCCCCCTGCTCTTCCCCTTCCCGCACCCTTGCTGTCTGAGGGGTCCCTGGCTCTCTCTGAGCACACTCAGTTCCCACCTGAGGAGCGGCAGGTCCTGGGGAGCGTGGGGACCATGCAGTCCCCAGCAACTGGCCCCCCCAGCCCCCTCCCACTCCTCTGTCAGGGCTGCGCTTACGGAGCACGTGCTATGGCTTGAAAGTCACAGAGTCACCCGGGAACCTTCCAGCAGTGTGTGCTGGGAGGGGCAGGGCCACAGGCAGGTGCGGGGAGGCCGAGAGAAGCCCTGTGCGTGTGCCCTCCGAGGGCGGCTGTCACCTCTCCCTGCAGACCCGTGACCGCGGCAGGTCAGAAGTCCGGGCCGTGGGCTCGACACAGTGGTTGCCGAGTGCCAGCGTGGGCCAGGCCAGCCCCCACTCTCCTGGAGCAACAAACAAGGGACGAGACTGCAGATTGCCACAGGGCCCCGAAGGAAGCAGGGGTGGGGGTAGGAGGATGGGGGACCCTGTTCACAAGTCAGGAAGCCGGGCTCCCTATGCCCCGCCTCATGTCCTGGCTGTGTGGCCCGGGCAAGATGCTGCCATCTCAGGCTCCGGGTTCCTGCTCTGTAAAGGGGGGCGGTGACTCGCGCCGGGGATGCTGGGAGGGTCGGTGAGAGCCTGTGCAGGGCAGTGACAGCAGGGCGAGGCCACAGGGCAGAGCGCCGTCCAGACAGGCGGCTCCAGCGGTGGGGAGGCTGGTGTGGCCAGAGGTGATCCTGCACTGCCCTCTGGGGGATGGCCTGGCGGGAGAGAGGAGGACACCCGCCTGTCCCCGCTGTCTCCTCCCACAGACTCGCCCCCGGAGATCTCCCCACGCGGTGTTCTGGCTGCCCCCAGCTCTCAGCTCCTCCCTGCCCCTCCCGCAGACGACAGTGAGAGCTGCCCGGTGCGTCACCTGGGCACATTCACCCCGGCAGGCTAGGGGGTTGGGCGAGTCTTATTTCCATTTACTGAAGGGGAAGCTGAGGCCCAGAGAGTGACCCTGAGATGCTGGGCACGCAGCCTGGCACGGCCCCACCTCCGCCACAGTCCCTGCACCCTCTACACGATCGCCCCAGGGACCCAACCTTCACCTGTCTCACAGCTGCAGCCAGTGGCCTGGGCAGGACCACACCCCGATGCCTGCACCCCCACCCTTGATGCCCTGGGGGCCCCTCCCCGCCCTTCCGCAGGACACCAGAGGGCTGCGGCCGCCCCCTTTTACCAGTCCCTGCTCAGACCCCTTCCTGACAGCTGCCGTCTCATTTCCCTGCTGCTTTGGAAAGCAGGTCCCCGTTTTCGTCCCCCTCCTCCCACCCCCGCTGCCCCCCATCCTCCAAGTCACTCTTCCTCCCGGCCGCACCCCTGCGGTGCTCCTGCTGCTGCCCGTCTGCCAGGGGGAAGCCCTGCAGTTCTCCAGGGAGCGTTGGCGGATTCTCTCTCTACGGCCACATGCACTCTTTGGAAATCTATCCGATTTAAAACTTTAAACAGCAACAGTTCTCTGGCGACCCCTGCATATCCACAGCCTGGGTGCTGCCTGAGCCCCGGACTCCTGCTTCCAACCGCACGTGGCCCTGCAGCCCTGGTGGGCACCTGGCACCCGCTGAGTCTTCAAGCTCCATCCTTCCTATTGCTCACCCCAAATCTTCAGGGTCGTCCTTGACGCCCCTTTCCCTCAAACCCCACATTTCATCTGCCAGCAAATCCTGTGGCTCTGCCTTCCAGGTATGTCCCAAATCTGGCCAAATCTGGCCACTTCCTGCCACCTCCCTGGCTGGGCCACCACGAACTGGCTTCCCTCTTCGGGACTGTCATAATTGCGCCTTCTCTGGGCTCCCTGCCTACGGTGTGGCCACCGCCAGTCTCCACCCATCATCCCTTTTCCTGATTGATCTGTCAAATCATGTCATTCACCTGCCGGAACCCTCCAGCGACCGTCCTCTGCCGCAGGCCACGGCCTGAGGTGCTCCTCACTCAAGCCGGGCTCTGTCCTGCCTCAGGCCCTTTGCGCCCAATGCTCCTTCTGCCCGGACACCTTCCCTCAGGCACCCACGGGCTCACTCCCTCCCCTCCTCCAGTCCGTGCCTAAATGTCACTTTCTCAGTGAAGCCGCAGCTGCACCCTCCTTCTGCAGTGGCCCTGTCTCCTCTTCCCTGCTTTACGCTGTGCCGTACTGGCCGCCATCTAGCCGGCCCGCTGTCTGTCTCGTGTGCTGTCCGGCTCAAGAGGACGGGGATGTTGACCTCTGCTCACCACCGCATCCCGTGCCCAGGACAGCCGTGGCACGTGGCAGGTGTGCAACGAACATCTGCCGGGCAAGCGGCACACGGAAGACCTTGGCCCTTCCCGGCAACAGGAGTCTCAACAGGGAGGTCCCAGAAGCAAGTTCTCTCCAGCCCCAGAGCACTGTGCAGCCTTGACTCCCACTCGGCAGGTGGTCCTGACCCCAGCACCCCGGACGGTCAGAGGTCAGCATCAAAGCCGGATCAGCTCCCCGGCTTAGCCCCGGCTGCCACATTCTCGTGACAGCTGTGGAGCTGGGGAGATCCGGCAGGCCCAGGCTCAGCCTTGGACGCAGGCCTCTGGGAGCCCTGCTGCCCCCTACGCTCTGCCCACGCGTGCACACACACGCAGGTCCTGCCACTGCTGAGGGAGCCAGGGGCCCTTGGGTTTGCTAACGACTCAGTACAACCTGGCTTCAGCCTGAGGCCAGGCGGGCCTGTCCTGTCGGGAACACCGTGATGGCGTCTTATTTCACAGGCAGGAGGACCTGGCCCGGGGAGGTCATGAGCTTTGCTCCACCTGTTGCTGCTGGTTCCAGGAGCAGCGCTGGCACCACAGAGCCATGCTGGGACGTGGTGGGGGAGACTCCACGTCCCTGGGCAAGCACTGGCCTCGGTAACTGCCTCCCCCAAGTGGAAGGATGACAGTGACCCTCCTGGTCACTGTGTGGACCAACAAGGCGACCAGTGGGAAATGCTCTCAAAGACCAGGGTGGTAATGGCCATGACCGTAGTTACCAGAATCCCAGGCTTGGCTTGACAAAGCCTGAGTTACAATAAGCCTTCCACAGGCTGTTATTTTATGACGCCCCTGCCTGCGCAAATTGGTTCTCAGCCTTCCTGACCTGTTGCACCTTGGACCTTTCTTACTGGGACATTTGTCTGTTTCTCCAGTTCGGGGAAAACTGCTCTCTGAACCGCCACCTGAATGTAACCGAGGGCTGCCCGGCTGTCTCAGGCTTGGCACGACTAAGCAACGAGTACAGGCACTTTCTGCCTGCGTGAACAGAGCCCTGTGCCCTGCCGGGAGCTGTTTCTGGATCACTGCACTCTGTCCACGTGCCCTGCCCTGTCCACGTCCAGTTCCCTGCGTCAAATCATGTTTCAGTCTCTCTGTGTCAAAACTGCTGTCTGCAGTTTCCCCCCCGCCCTCCACTGGCCATCATCCCTCAGAGGTTGTGGGGGAGCTGGAGTCGGGAGAGGCCGGCGTTTTGTCTGACTTAACGGGGTCACACGGCCTGCAGCTAGCGGGTGGCCAACACCTGACTTAAAAAGAGGGCGTGCCCTGGCGTGGTGGTGCGCACCTGTGGTCCCAGCTACTCGGGAGCCTAAGGCAGAAGGACTGCTTGAGCCCAGGAGTTTGAGGCTACTGTGAGCTATGATGATGTCACTGCACTTGATGCACTGTCACTTGATGTCACCTGGGCAGCAGAGTGAAATCCTGTCTCAAAAAGAAATTTAAAAAAAGAAGGAGTGCCACTGCTTCTGGCCAAGATGGAGGAATAGGCTATTTCTACCCTCATCTGGAACAACCAGAAGAATCAGACAGAGTATATGAAATAATGGTTTTCAAGACATTGGACACCAGGCAACAGAATGCAGTGATTCCTGGGAGACAGGAAACAAGCAAGGTGAGCCCTCCAGTGGCCCCAGCTCACGCCTTGAGGGAGCTCCAGGCCTTGGTGCAGGGAGTGGGGAGCCGGGAAGATCCCAGAGGACTCCCACATTGCAGAGGGGACTGAGAATCCAGGAAGACCGAGGCAACTGGAGCTCACTGGACAGAGTGTCACAGAAAAGAAGCTACGCAGAAAACCTAGAGATGGGCAGAGAGTCCTCTCCAAGTGTCCCCCAGAGTACAGACCACTGCATATGCATGAGGAAACTACTTGAGGCCTGTGCAGAGACTCATCCTAGAGGATTAAAGGGAGCAATGTTGGCACAGGCCCAGGAATTCTGTCTGTTCCCGCTAGCCAGACGGAAAAGTTCGTCATTCTGGTGGGACATTTGGTGTGTGAGTTGGTAGGGGAGGGTGTTAAGTCAGAAAGTTCGTGCCTCGGTAGTAGAGAATGATTCACCTTAAACTGAGTACTTAGACCTGCCTAATATGACGTGAAAGCAAGACCCAGAAGAATGACACTGATTCCAGGTAACTTACCTGCATCCCAGGACAAACTTCAATAACACTTACTGGAATGCAAAAATACCCAGTATACAAATTTTACAAATGTCAAGTGTCTTATCAGATTATGAAGCACACAAAGTAGCAGGAAGCATCATTAACATTGCCACGATGAGCAAACAATCAAAAGTGACCCAGAATTAAAACGGATGTTAGAACTAGCAAAGAAGGACATTAAAACAGTTATCATAAAACTATATCCCACAAGTTCAAATAATAAAGTAGAGACATGGAGGATTTAAAAAAAATACCCAAATCGAACTTCATTGAAAACTATGATGCATGAGATGAAAAATACATTGGATGGAATAACAGAAAATTAGACATTGCAGAAAAAAAGATTAGTGAACTTGAAGACATAGCCATAGAAACCACCCACAATGGAACACAGAGGAAAAAGAACCCACAAAATAGAAAACATGAGCGAGCTGTCGGTCAACTCCAAGCAACCTTGTATATTTGTAATTGCAGTCCCTGAGGGAGAGGAGTTAGGGAAGTGAAAAACATTTGAAGAAATAATGAACAAAATTTTTCCAAAACAATGAAAGCTATAAACCCACAGCTCTGAGAACTCAACAAACTCCAAACACAAGAAGCATGAGGAAAATACCAAGGCACACCATAATAAAGTTGCTCAAAAACAGTGACAGAGAAAATCTTAAAAGCAGCCAGAAGGGGGAAAAAACCTATATTACATAGGAAGAAAGTAAGAATGGCAACAGATTTCTCATCAGAAACAATGTAAGTGGGAAGACAGTGAAGTCACACTTTAGAGTAGTGGGGAAACTATCAGCCAATACCCACACTTAAAGCAAAAATGGATTCCAAAAGACATTTTAAACAAAAGCATACTCAGTGAAATGTCTTTCAAAAGCAGAGATTAAATAATGATGTTTTTGAACACACAAAGGCAGGGGGAGAGTTTATCAGCAACGTATCTGTTCTATAAGACGTGTTAAAGGAAATCCTTTATGCAAGGGAGAAATAATACCAGATGGAAATATAGATCTACACAAAGGAACAAACAACGCTGAAAATGGTACCTCCGTGGGTAAATATGTGAAATTTTTAAATTATTTGAATCTTTTTAAAAGATAATAGAAAAGAAGACTTAAATAAATAGAAAGATATCCCACGTTCATGGATTAAAAGAGTTAATATTGTAAAAATGGCAATAATACCCAAAGTAATCTAGAGATTCAGTGCAATCCCTAGCAAAATTTCAACAGCTTTTTTTGCAGAAACGGAAAAGCCAATCCTCACATTCATATGGAATTGCAAGGGCCCTTGAAGCTAAAAATCTTGAAAAAGAAGAACAAAGTTGGAAGACTAACACTGTATGACTTTAAGACCTGCTATAAAGCAAGTGTGATCAAGAGAGTGTGGTGCTGAAGACAGATACACGGATCAGAGGGAACAAGGAAGAGAGTCAGAAATACACCCACACGTGTGCGGGCAACTTATTTCTGATGCTGTGCAAAGGCAATTCAAATGATAGTGGGATAATATTTTTAATAAATGGTGCTGGGACATTTGAATATTTGCATGTAAAAATAAAAAAAAAACTGAAGAGCAAACTTCGATACACACCTGGCTCAAAATGGACACTAGACCTAAGTGTAAATCCTAAAACTCTAGCAGACCTTTGTGATCTTCCGTTAGACGAAGATTTTTTTAGATATGACACCAAAAGCATAATTCATAAAGGAAAAAAATTGGATAAACTGGACTTCATCAAAAGTAAACATTTCTGCTCTCTAAAAGCCATTGCTAAGAGAATAAAAAGACAAGCCACAGACTGGGTGAAAATGATTTTAAAGCACATATCTGACACCGGACTTAAATCTACAATATGGAAGGAATCCTCAAAATCCAACAATAAGAAAACACACAATTTTTAAAATGGACTAAGATTTGAACATTTCACCCAAGAAGACATATAAAGAATAAATAAGCACATGAAGGGACGCTCCGTACCATTAGCCCTTAGGGAATCGCAAATTAAGCCGCAGTGAGATGCCTGAACATCCGTTTGAGCGGCTAAAACCAGGAAGACCGACAAGCGTCAAGGGTGGCGAGAAAGCGGAACTCAACCACTGCCGGTGGGCGCGCGTGTGAAATGGTGCAACCACTTTGGAAAACAGTTGGGCAATTTCTTCAAAAGTTGAACACACACCGACCATGCGATCATAGTCGTTCCACCCCTGAATTTACCCAGAGAAATGAAAGCAGATGTCCGCACAGAGACATGAATATTCACAGCAGCTTTATTTGCAGCCGAAGACAGACACAACCTAAGTCTCCATCTTCCACGTGGGCGGAAAGGCCCGCTGTGGCGCAGCCACGCGCTCCGCGGTCGAAAGGGACGGCACCGTGGGTACACCCCGCCCCCCGGGTGAATCTCGAAATAGTCACGCTGAGTGCAAGAACCCGGACAATCCGATGCCATTTACATAAAATCCTAGCAAATGCAAACTAATTTGCAGTGGCAGAAAGCAGATCAGTGGTTGTCTTGAGCGGGCGGGGGCAGGAGGGAAGGAAGGAGGGATTATTTACCAAGAGGCACTTTGGGGATAATGGATTTGTTCATTATCTCAATTTCTTGGCGGTGGTTTCACAGATGCACGCATATGTCAAAACTTGTCAAACTGTACCCTTTAAACATTGCAGTTAATGGCGCGGCGATTATACCTCAGTAAAGCTGCTTTTTGACAGAGCAAGAGCAACGTTCCGGCAGCAAGGCCCCTTCCTGCCCAGGCTGCAGCGCGGCCCCGACACCTGGGAGGTGCCCGATAAACGACAGCTGACCCAGAGTCGGAATCAGAACCCGGAGGTTCTCCTTTTTCTTCGTTTTCCAAATTGGCCTCAGCCAGGGATTTGTAGGGTGGAATCCTCCTCCCTGACCCCGGGAGGGTCGGCCTGTGGCTGGTGAGGCCGGCTCCACCCAGGCGAACACCGGGGCAGAGAAGGGTCTCAGGACTGTGCCTCTGCCAGGCTGTGGCCCTGCTCCGTGGGGCCCCAGCGCTGGGTGCGGGAGAAGTACGTCTGCCTGTCGCCTGCAGAGGGCCCCCCTGCTGTGATGGGGGAAGACCCCCGGGGAGAGGCTCTGAGCAGCCCCACAAGCCGGGCCGGTGACCAGGCCGACGGGGAGGTGCTCAGGAGGCCCGGCAGAGAGCAGCTGCGCTGGTAGCTCTGGCCACCTCTCCCCCTTGGGCCCGGTTGTGACATTTGTCATGGAAGAAGAGGATGGGAAGTAACAGCTCCTTCTCCACACTGGACCTGCCGTCCTGGGGCTCCATGCCCACCTGGGCAGCAGACGGAAGCGCGAAGGGGGCGTTTCCCCGAACGTGGCAGAGCATGAACGCGCGGCCCGCAGAGAGGCAGCACGAGGGGAAAGTGCCACTCTGGGGTTTGGCCCCAGGTGAGTCCCCTTCCCGGGCTGACCCTCAGTGTCCCACCTGTGGAGCGGAGGCAGGAGCTGGACCCCAGTGCACCAAGAAATCTGGCCGCGGTGTAGGAGGCTGAGGACGGAGGGCACCGCTGACCGTCCCCGGCATGGTTTGGTATTGGCCTCTGCTCACCATGCGCCCGACGCATCTCTGGGCTTTGGCCGCGTGTGTGAGCCCCGTCCCCTCGTTTGTCGTGAGCTCTGCCTCCTGCCTGTGCATGTTTCTGTGATGTCTCTGAGCCTCAGTTTCCAGTCGAGATGTCAGTGCTGACCTCCAGGGCGCACTGAAGGCTGAATGGGACGTACAGGTCAGTCGCCCATTGCAGGGGCCGGCACACACCGGAGCTCAGGACAAGGGGACCGGAGCTAACGGCAGCAACCGCTCAGCCAGAGCCCTGCCTGGCTGTCCCCACCTGCCAGAGACCAGCCCCTGCGCCGGCGGCTGCTCGGCTGCCCTGCCCTGGGGGGCCCAGGCAGAAGCAGGGAGGGGCAAGGTAGGGAGGACCCAGGTGCCACCTTCTGTCCTTCACACCCCGCCAGAGTCCCCTTCCAATCAGAAAGTGTCTCCATGGCAACCCTCCTGGGCCCCATCCCTGCCTTCGCAGCCAAACAAGGCAGCCTCGCTGGGCCGGCCCGCTGTCCTCCCCGCGTCTCTCAAAGGCGCGAATTCGTCTCTTCTCCCCTCCGAATGTGTGGAACGCGTTTGAACAGAGAGCTGCTAACAGCCGAGTCCTCCAAGCCAGCACGTCGCACCGCCCCCAGCGGGCCAGATTGCCTTGGCAAGGCGAGGAGATTATAATTAGCACTCATTAGCACCTCGGCAATCTGTGAAAGTCACCTGCGGCCAAGTCGCCTTCTGAGGAGTTGAAACGGCTCCGGCTCCGTGAGCTCAGAGCTCACAGGGAGCGGAGCGAAGCCCAGGCTGCCGCTGCCGGAGTCCGGAAAGTTCTCTCCTCCACAGTACAGGTCTGGCCTCAGCCAGCAGCGTGGGGGGCTCAGGTGTGCTCACGGCCCGGGGTGCCCCCTACCCCTGCCCGTCCCAAGAGGATGCTGCCTCTGCCTGCCCACGAGCACGCCGGCGTCTCCGAGAACACGGCACAGCGCACAGGCACCCGTCGGTGCCACGACAGAGGCACAGGGAGGGGGCCAGGGGTCCTTGTGTGGGGACACTCTCCATCCAGCCCAGAACACAAGGCTGCTCTAGGGCAGGGGCTGGGGCGCCCACGGGGGTGCAGGCAGGGGAGTGCCATCCTCAGCGGAGGGGTCTTGGGGGGGCACAGGCCCCAGCACTTCCAGAGGGAGAGAGAGCAGTGGGGCTGGAGTGGGGGCTGGGGAGGGGGGGCCAGGACCCCGCAGCGGGAGAAAGAGCACCTGCCCTGGCCCAGAGCAGATGGCAGCTGGGCCATCACTGCCACCAGCAGGTCAGACAGGGGCTGTGTCCCCACAGCTGGCACATTCCTTCCTTTCTCCCTTCCTTCCTGTCATCTGGTGGGTGACAAACAGACACTACTTTGGAGTCAAAGACCCTTGGATTTCAAATGCCCAACTGGCCCATTTCCCAGATGGGGAAACTTGGCGGCAGGGACTGGCACGAATCGCGCTGAGCCTGGGGGGCCGTGACCGGAGCCCAGCGCCCTGGACGCTGCTCTGTGACCTTCCCAGACACGGAGCTACCACAGCATCTGCCTCGGCCCAGGGTCAGCGGGCGCTCTTATTTTTTAAGCCCGATACGTTTCTCCTCCGCTTTCACAGTGGTGGTCTGAGCACGACTGGCTCTGTGGGCAGACCAGGTCCTGCAGACAGCGCGGCATTTAGAGACAGGACGTTCGACAAATTCTCAGTCTTCCGAGGAAGGACGCTCCGGGAGTTGGGGAGGGGCGCTTAGCGGCCAGGACAGCCTCCGGGAAGGTTCCCAGTGGTTCCCGCAGGGTGGGGGAGGCTACTGTGAATCAGGGAAGAGGTGTAGCTGCACAGGGGAGTGGGCTCCTTGCCAACCCTGCAGTGACAGCTTAGTAGTGACAGCTCCTTGGGACCCTGGGGACAGCTGGCAGGGGGCTGGTGATAGAGGCTGCGGGGGAGGCAGGCCCCACCACCCCCAGCCGGCCCTGCACCCAGCCACCTGCAGTGACCTCCCTGTGTCCAGGCCCCAGGCCACCCAGGGGCTGCTCCTGGCAGCTCTGGGCAGCGGTCAGTCCCCGGGCAAGAGCAGAGGAAGCATCCGGCCCAGGGCGCCAGGGCTATGGGGGCGGAGCAGAGCCCGGTGACACCGCCTCACCCTGCCCAGGGTCTGCCCAGCAGCAGAGTTGGCCTGGTTTGCTGGCCACCCGCCTCTCTGGGACACTCTGGCTTTCCCATCATGGTTTGTGGGGCAGGCAGGGGGTCAGAGGCTGGAGCAAACCCATTTGCATTCCCCAGGGTCTCCTGTCACCCCAGCCCCCCTCTGGTGCGGGAGAGGACATCTGGCTGCACCCCACGCGTCCGGGAGGAAGGAAGAGAACACTCAGGAACCTCAGATCCCATCGATCTGCGCAGGATGTGGGAAGATGTTTCTCTCCTGCAGGACTTTTTTAAGCTCGATTTGGCCGGGCTTGGGTCTCTCTTTGCTAATTGAATTCCATTTGTGCAGGAAAGAACAGAAAAAATACTGTTCAGCTGGGCTGGGCCCCTCCCCCTGCAGCTCCGGGCGGCCGAGGAGGAGAGGGGCCACTGCGCAGACGGAGGGGGCTCTTTCAGGCCCGTGTGAACAGCCGAGCAGTTGTGACCCCGTGTGCCTGTGGCCAGCGGCACAGGGCAGGTGTCCCTGGGACAATACCCCAAGGCCCCCTGGGCAGCCTCCGGGGCAGCGGCAGGCATTGGGGAAGGGGGGGCTTGGGACCACCCTGGGGAAAGAATGCTGGGGGCAGCCCGGGGGCCTGGGGGCAGGGCCCGAGGGAAGCCCCCCAGGGACGGGAGCCCTGATGAATGCAGACGGGCATGAATATCTATTCAGAGCATCGCCCTTGTTCTCGCTGTGTCCCCTGCCTGGGCGGCCGCAGATGTCCCAGAGCGGGAAGTCGGGAGATTCTGCAGGCACAAAGGCACTTGTGGGAGGCTGCTGTTGTGTTTTGTTTGGGTTTTGGGTTTTTTGCGCCAAAGCCAGTGAAGCGAGGGAGGCCTCTGCTTAAACTTGACCGCCGGGTGGCTCTCGGCAGCCCGCAGAGAGTAGCTTCTGGGCCCACCCAGCCAAGCGCTCCGTGGTGGCCGTGCTTCCTGGGCGCAGTGGTGACAGTGCCCTGCTCACAGCAGTTCACTGGGCGTCTTCTCGTTTCCATTTTATGGATGAGGAAACTGAGGCTCGGAGGTGAGCTCAGCCTCTCGGAGCGCCCCGCCCGGCGCTGCCGCGTGGGCGTCCCTGCTCCTCACTCCCACAGCTCCTGCTGCTGTGTGCTGCAGGTGGGCCAGAGGGTAGGTTCTTCACATTCGCTTTCTCTGCTCCTTGCAACAGCCCTAGCCCCATTCACAGCTGAGAAACTGAGGCACGGAGAGGATAAGAAACTCCCTCCTGTCCTCAGAGTGCCCTGAAGACCCTCCTTTGCCCTGGTGAGTGACACATGAGAGCTCCCCACAATGGCCCAGGTATGTGGCACCCCTCGGACCTGCCCTCCCCCGGCGGAGTGGCGCAGCCATGGCGGGCACTTCCTCGCCGAGCCGTGGGCACGGGTGCTCTGTAATTTCAGATGTAGCTGGGCCTGCGTGTGTTATCGGGTGGTACTTAAATCCTAACCTTTTCAAAGCAAACCCAAGTAAGTACATATTTGAGAACCATAATTCCAAGCTTGGAGGCCTCGCTCGAGGCTAAGCAGAGTGCGGCATCGCGACCGCTAACCCGCTCCCTCCACAGCCTTGGGGTTAAAGCATCTGCGTCCACTCAGGAGGCGAACTCCCAATGCGAATGCCCATCCAGCGCTGGGTCCGGGGTGCAGCGGGACCCCTAAAGCACAGCCTGGTCTCCGCCCAAGACTGGGTGGTGGGGCCAGATGCAGGTCACAGGTGAAGCAGGGGCTCTGTCCTTGGTGAGCATGGAGGAGAGAGACGTCCAAACGCCCACACCGAGGAAGGTGCGAATAAGTGCTGGCCTGGGAGGGCTTAGGGACACCTTGGACTGGAGCTAAGCCTTAGAGAGAGCTCAGGGTCCCCATGGGGACACAGTGGAAGGTCCCCCTGCCCCAGGAGCTGCAGGGAAAGGCTTAGTGTGCTGTGTTCAGGGACCGCAGGGGAAGGGACCTGGGCTGGGGTCAGCTGTGCCCATGGGTGGTAGGTGCTGCGGGCGCCCTAGGAAAGCAGCCGTGTTTTACCCACAGGCCTCCTGCACCTCGTGGGGTGCTCCCACCCTCGTCTCACGGGGGGCCCCGTGGGGTGGGTCAAGGGCACCCCTCATCCGGAGGACCTGGGCAAGGACCTGGGGTGAGTGCCCGCTCTCGAAGGTGTCACTCGTGTTCACTGTGTGACGGGCAACAGTGGCACCGGCCTCTAGCCCTCGTGACTGCTCGGCGAGGGAGTGGCAGCGAGGTGGGTGGGGAGAAGGGGCGTCCAGAGCAGGAGGATGAGGGACCTGAGGCCTGAGGAGGGGCTCCGGGGGCAGGGGGCTCAGAGGAGAGGGAGGCCCAAGGCCGAGCCTCCCCCAGTGCAGGGCTGTCCCCGAGAGGCCACTAGAAGGTGGCGGTATCCTCCGTGCCGTGGACAGCCTGGAGAGCCGGCCCAGGCAGTGAGCAGGGCAGTGGGGGAGGACAGGGCTGGGGCCGAGGGCAGGTGACCCGGGGGCAGGATGGGGCCTGGCTCCTTCCTGCCTCCCAGCCCTCGCTGGTTTCCCTCATCGGTGCATGTTTTCTTTGATTAAGGGGCGATAGGTTTGGACAGTAGAGATTTCAGCAATTTCTAGAAAGGTGATTTAGTGCCAAGAACCCAGCCGGGAGCCCAGCCCGGGCTGCGTGGGTGTGAGGGCCTCTCTCCAGCCCTGGCTCCCCTTCGGCCTCACTCCCACCACCTGCATGTGGCTGCCCCTCCCCCAAGCGACTGTGCCTCAGTTTCCCCATTCATCCCAATCCTGTACTTCATTCAAGGTTGGTCCGAGCACCGTCCATCCCCCAGCCTTGCTGAACCAGCCACTGGCCTCTGCCCCGCACAGCATCCTGCAGGGTGGTGGCCCCGTGGGAGCCGACAGAGCGGGGCGGGAGAGTCACCTGGGGGCCAGCAGCTGGGGGGCTCCTGCTTGGGGCGAGCAGCCCCAGCTACCCCCGTGGGGCCTGCAGACTTGGCCAAGGTGCCCCCACCCCGCCTACAGGGACTGAGCAGGGCCCCCTTCCCCAGTGACGGGGACTTCGGGACTTCTGGACCTCAGAGGACACAGCCCAGGGGCGTGCCCTCCCCTCCATGCATTCCCTCTGCTCCCCGCGCTCATCTTCAGGGTGTCTCCCCTGACCAGACCATCCCCACTGCCCCCCTGCCTGCCTCTCGGCCACAACTGTCCCCACGCTCACCATTCCTACTGCCATGGGGGTGTCCTTGCCTGCACACCCCCTCCTTCTCCCCGTGCTCAGGGCCTTTGGGGATGGGAAACAGGGAGGGGCCGATGGCGACGCCTGGAGGGGCCGTGTCTGAACAGGACCCCCCCCCCCCGTCTGAAGAGGACCTGCCGTGGCAGCAGAATCAGATTCCGCTGACTGGCATGACATCACGTGACGCCCAGACCCCACCACCCAGAGGCCCGGGAAGAACAAAGGCCGCGGGCCAGTGGTGACCAGCAGTGACCGAGCATTCCAGGGCCGCTCACTGGCTCTCTCCAGACACATTAGAGGGCTCTTCGGAGATCTGTGCTCCCTCTGCGCTCATTATCTGCGACACAAATGCCATTCCCAGGTGGCTTCGGGGCAGACAGGCTGGGCTCGAATGCCCGCTGCAGTGGGTCCCCACCCGAGACTTCTGCAGTCCCCACCCCCAGGGGCCCAGCGCTGCCACCTGCTTCCCATGCCAGAGGCAGAGAGGGCCCAGCACGCTGCCCGGCATGGGGCCCGGCTGACCCCTCGTCCAGGGCACTCTGCTCCCCGACAAAGCCCCAACACGCAGGGACCAACACGTCTGCCCGTGCCAGCCCCAGAGGGGCCCCTGGTGGCCACGTGCTGCCCAGACCCTCCCCATCAGGTGCTGGGGGGAGGGAGGACAGGCAGGGACTCCGGAGCCCACGTGCCTCAGGTTGCCCATGCCCTGGCTCAGGTGTGTCCCCTGGCCCTGCCCACCAGACCTCCACTTCCTTCCTGCCACCTCCCAGCTCAGGTCACTGGATCCCACACAGAGACATGATGTTCCTTTGCACATGCTGGTCCTGCTTCCGGCAACTCTTCCCTCTCTCTGCCAGCCAGGCCGATGTGTGCTCCTTCGACACTCCCTCCTCCATGAAGCCCTCCCTGACTGCACCCAGTCCAGCAAGCCTGCGACTGGCCACACTTCAAGGCTAGGACCCCAGAGCCACCACACAGGGAAAGTTTTCATCTCTCCCGCCGGCCAGCGCTCCCTAAGCGTAGGCACTGTGATCGGGTCTCCTCGGGATCCCTGGCCCCAGCTGGCCCCAGGCCTGTTGTCGGCCCTCTCCGGAGATGTCTGCTGAGTCCCTGTGGTGTATCTGGAGCCTGCGGTGCTGCACCGAGGTACCCACAGCCAGGTCCCTGGAGGCTCCAGACCATCAAAGGCCGCGTCACCCTTGCTGAGCAACCCCTGAGAGCTGTGCTGGTGCCTCGTCTCCTCTCTTCACAGCAGCTCTGTGGGGTCTCGTTACCCACTGAGCACGGGGAGGCAGGCTCAGAGAGGGGCCGTTGCCGCGGAGACTGCAGGAGCAGAGACCTGGGCCCAGGCAGGCCTCGCAGGGCCCTGATGCAGGCGGCAGGCTGGTGGCCAGTGCCCAAGCGTGGGGACACACGAGCACGCGTGCACACACACGCACAGGCATGTGCACACTCCTGACCCTCCGCATGCCCTCCAGGTAGTCCGAAGACCTCAGCTGGGCCTTTAGTCACATCCTGGCAGGGCCTGGTGGTGGCTGGGCCGGGTTGGGGCCTGGACAGCCTCCCCGGGCACCACCTCGTGGGGCTGGATCAGCCCAGCCGCTGCTCATCCGAATCCGCCCTCCCTGCTGGGGTGAAGCCAGGCCTGGCCTGGGGCGGCCCTGCGGCAGCCTTCCCCACCCCCACGCTGCCGCATGCTCTTGGCCGTGGGCGCAGCTGATGGGACCCAGATGGGGAGCCGGGCAGGCCTGGGAGGGCAGCAGGGCCGGGTGAGCCCGGGGGCTCCACCTTCTGGTTTGGGGGCCCTGCTCTGCCTGAGGGAAGATGACGGCAGCCCTGGCCACGGCCCAGGCGCTTCCTGGCAGCCGAAGCAGGATGGCAAAGTGCGGCTGGCAGCCACGGGTCCCCACGTGGGCTCGGGTTGAGGGGACAGTGCAAGCGTCCTCGGGACGGCATGGGGGTCTTGGGGTCAGCTACGGGCTGGGGTCAGTCGGGTCGGCCTCCTGGCACAGTGAGTAGAGCCCATCCTGGTCCTAGGTCTGGCTCCAATACTCTGATCCCTCTGTGCCTCAGTTTCCCTGGGTGTAAGTGACATGACACCACGGGTGGCAGTTTGGGGTTAGATGATGTAATCGTGTTGTGTGAGGTTGTCCAGGCCTCATTTCCAGGCCTCACTCTTCTGGGCTCTGGACGCACCCCTCCCCCAGCACAGTCCCCGTCCTCACCCCAGACCTGACCCTTCTTCCCTCTCACCGGGGGGCCCGGCTGTCCACTGCCACCAGCCCCTCCCACTGGGCAGAGCTCCAGCAGCAGCCCCCACGATCCCCACGGCCCCACCTGGTTGGGGCTCGAGTCCTGCCATTCCAGCACATTCCCTGGGCGGCTGCGAGAGTTTTCTAACCCAAGAAATGAGCCCCTCGGCCTCACCAAGCCCCTTCGGGACTCTTGGGGCCAGGTCCCTGTCCCAGGCCATGGCATCAGGGACCTCCCTCCTTCCTTCTGTCCCTGCCCGGGGCCCCTCCACGCCCTGCAGCCTGTGGGACTGTCTTCTCACACCTGCCTTCTGTGTTGGCCCGAGGCCACCTGTGGCCCCACCCTGCCCAGGTTGTCCCGTGGGCCGGGGAGCCACCGCTCAAAGCCTGGCCCAGGGCTCAGTTGGCCAGAGCAGAAGGTGGCCTGATGGGGCTGGGCATTCGCCTGTGTCCCCTGGGAACAGAGTGGACGGGCGGAGGGTCCCAGCCCAGCCCTGTGTACCTGCCAGCCCTGCAGCCCGAGGACGGCGACCCCCTCCCTGCCTCACCTCACTGCTGTCCCCGCTCTGCCCCCAAAGCACACACGCTCATTTTTAAGACAGTGTTGGCGCCCTGCTGGCCAGCCGCGGGCTGGGGAGGCGTGGTGAGACCGGCCAGGCTCCGGGTCTGTCCGAGCAGCCACACGCTGTGTGGGATGCGCAGTCGGTGCCGGTGGTGCTGGGAACCCAGGTGGCCCCTCGCTGTCCCTCTCAGCCTCCTCCGGGGACAGGGAGGGGGCGCAGCATGAGGACGGAGAGGACCCTCAGCGAACCAGCCCCCCACACTTTGTCCCATCCTGCAGGGCGCTCTGGGGGGCCCCCCCCCGGCCTCCCTCCGGCCGCTGCGACCAAAGCCAGAGCCCCCGCCCGCGTGGCCGCCGCTTTGTGCCCAGGCCTTTCTTTCTCTGCCGGACCGTGGAAAAGGCGGTGTCAGCGCCCGCTTTGTCTGCGCCTCCTGCCGCCGCTGTTCTCAGGCCCGGACAAAGCCGGCCCGTTCACAGCCGGGCGGATGGGCCGCTCGCTGTTTGGATAATGCGACCACAGAAAGCATGTGGCCCTTTCGCCTCCGTCAGCTGGACTCGCTCCCCGCCCCCTGTGGCCTTTCAGGATTCTCCGGAGGGAAAATTCCCACCAGCCCCAGAGGTCGGTGAGAGCCCTGGAAAAACAGCGGCTGTGGCCTCAGACTGCCCGGCCGAATCCCGCGCTACAGCCGCGCAGGTCGCCGCCTCCCCGTCCGGAAAGCAGGAGGAGAGGCCCCCACCCCGGACGCGCGTCCTTGGGCAGTGATGGGGTCCCCCTGTCCCCCCTCCCCCGGTAACCAGTGTGGGACTCCGGGCAAGTCCCTCGCTCCCTCTGGGCTCAGCTCGGTTCTAGATCTTGGAAACTGGGGCCACATCATGTTGCATCTCAGGACATCACCAGACCCAGCGCCCAGCACGTGGTCAGAAATGGAGAGACGTCGGCTCTTCTCCCACGTCCACGGGGGTTCTCTGTGTCCAGCAGGCCTCGCGTGAGTGCTGGGCATGTGTGTGAGGCACAGAGGTGTGTTGAGACGTGTGCAGTAATCAGGCTGCTGCAGAGAGAAAGGGAGACACCTGCCAGGCCCCAGAGGGTGAGGTCCCTCCAAGACCCCGTTAGACCTAACACCGTCAGTCCAAGACCACACTTATTTCCCCAGCAAGAGCCTTGTCCCAGGGCTCACCACCCTCCTCCCTGCTCCCCCGACACCCCTCACCCTCCTTCCTCCTGGGGGCTGCCCCTGCCTGTCCATCTCTCAAGCCCCAGCAAGTCCTATCGGCTCTATCTTCCTGAGATGTCCGGAATCGGACATCCTGGCCACTGCGCCCCTCTCCCGGTGGCTGCAGCAGACCCCCCCCTTCCTCGCTGGTGCTCTCAGCCTCCCCTTCCAGTCTCTGCTAAGGGGCAACCCTCCTGGGTCCCCCCAGCCCTGGAACCAACACACCCTCATGCCTGGCCTCCTGGGGCCGCTTACCTGTGTGCTGTGCCTCAGTTTCCCACCCCGTTGTTCCTCACCGGCCCCAATACCCGTGGGGCCCACCCTGCTTCCTTTAAATCTTGGCTCTGGGACCCTTCTCTGTGAGGCTCCCACCCACTCGGTCCCTCGGGGGGGCCCTGCCCCAGCACAGCCGCTGACCCTGCAGGGTCCTCGTGGCAGCCTTCAGCATTGTGCCTCCCTCCCCTTCCCCGGAGGCAGCCCGGGGTGGGGCTCACTCTGTCGTGCCCTGCCGCACCCAGCAGCAGACACACGGAGCCCCCCAGCCCCAGGAGGTAGCCGAAGAATGCCACCGCCCGGGTCTCAGTGGTGCCTCTTCCCAGCCGGGCCTGTGACACTGGGAGCCCATCCACCCCCCGCCCCGGTGATCAGTGCCACTTGTGTGTGCAGAGCCCCCATCCACCACCTTGGGGTCCCCTGCCTGGTCTGTATCCCTCTGCCTGTCCCTTTCCCTCCAGCCCGTGAGCCCTGTGGCCCCCACACCTGGCCAGACGCCCCGAGGGCCACAGGGGAATGTAATTGGTGGGTGTCGGTTAAGCAAGGAGCAGACTGACCCCCATGGCTCCTCCTGAGCTCTTGCCCTGTGGGGTCAGCCACTGCAGCAAGCAGTCCCCGCCCGGGGGGTGGTCTGCCAGCCCCATCTGCCTCACCCAGGACAGGCCCCTGTGTGGCCTGTGGTCCAGGACGCCCTAGGCCTGCTCTGGCCACAGGCCCCTCCCTGGCTCTCTTGACTGTGAAGTTGGCGGCGGCTCCTCCACCTCCTCAGCCAGACCCTGGGCCCTGGGCCCTCTCAGACCCCCTCGCTGCACCCCTGGGTGTGGCCACGCTGCCCCTAGGGGCCATCCAGACAGCCCTTTGCAGGGACCATTTCTGGAGGGAGAAGGGCTGGCCCAGCCCCAGACCTGAGCTCTCTCAGCCGCAAGGCAGCCTCTCCAGGGAGCTCCCGCCCAGCCTGGGGCGGCCCCTGCAGCTGGCACTCTGGCCCCTTAGCAGTGGCTGCCCAGAGCTGCCTGGCCTGTGGACACTTTCTCTAAGCAGCATCTGGGCCGGGCCCTGGGCTGCCGGGGCCACTGCAGGAGGCTTTGGTAGCTGTGGTGGTGGGGGAGGGCGGCAGGCGTTGGCCCCCGGTGGGGTGCAGGGGATGCCTGGCTGGGCCATCGGGAACCTCAGCTGTCACTTCTTGTCTTGTGTGTCCACGGCCCCGGGGAATCAGCTCCTAACAACACGAGAAAAACATACTGCAAGTCAGTCACTTCATTTCATAAGTGGGGAAACTGAGGCAGAGGCAGGGGACCAGCTGGAGGCTGAACAGGGAGGCTGCAGCACTCTGATGCCAAGAAACCTGGCAATCAGCCATGGAGCAGCTCTCTCCGCTGGCCGGGCGGCACCAGCTCCTGGACGCTGTCTCACAGCAAGGTGCCCAGTGGGCCCCAAACTGTGTACCATGGAGCCCCACGAAATAGAAAACTCATGACCACAGATGGGCTTGGTGGCCGAGGAGGATAGGAGGTGCCACATGAAACATCAAGCCACGGCATGGAGCCACGACTCTGGCATGTCAGGCAGGCGGGGGAAGTGGCTTTGGAGCCTCGACATCCCCAGGGAGAAAGCAGCTCCTTCCAGGGCCCTGCCGGCCCCTTCCCCGAGTGCACTTTGCCACATACCCTTGTGTGCCTGCTGCCAACCCTGCCAGGCAGGCCTGGCTCAGACCCTGTTCCACCCTCACTCCTTGGCTCAACATGCGTGAGGCACCTGCTGGCTCAGAGCCTCAGTTTCCCCACCTGTCTCTCAGGGGACTAAGTCCCCGCCCCCAGACCATAGATGGCTATAAGCCAGTGAAACAGCCCGGATGTTTTTACAGGGTCTACCTCTCAGCCTCTGGTCTCTAAGGCCAACTGCACCTGGGCAAGCCACCTGGGTGAGTCAGGGCCACTCCGGGACAATCACGGGACAGGGCCACACAGCCACCCTGACCTGGGGCAGTCCAGAGACTGACCATCCCAGTCCTGGGACACGGCCAGCACATTGCAAGTTCTAACAGCACGCAGTTGACGAAATCAAGGTAAAGCTTCTAGAAGGTGATTCTGTCCAGGCTGACTCATCCGACGTGATGGTGGATGCCCTTGCAAACTCAGAAAGCTCAGCACAAAGGCAAAATTATTCGTTTCTGTGGTGATGATAGATACAAATTGTCTGGTAAAAACAGCGTTCTTACAGCCCGAAGCCAAACGGGGTGGAGATGAGCTTCGCTGAGACGCACACACAGAATTCAGAAAAGCTGCCGAGCGGGCGCTGCGGCCGTGCGCCGGTACCACCGTGCTCCACGCCCCGCCGGAGGAGCGCGACGGCCGTGCTGCTGAGGTGACACAGCGACGCACCCTCAGAGCCGCTCCAGGGCAAAGCGCCCGCCGCCTGCTGGCCTCTCGCCTCCCAACCCCTGCAGCCCCCAGAGCGCTGCGTCCAGAATCAACCCGAGAGACCTGCAACGTGTTCATGAGTGTTTTTGGAAACAAGTTCTCCAAATTTTGCTTGTGATTTGTTAAAAAAAATCAGTTATAAATCTTTAATAAATATTTCAACAAATAGAGCACCCAAAACCTTCAGCTTTGGAAGCCCTGATAGCACGGCAGTGGCTGGGCACGCGGCCCGCCAACCAGGACACGTCACAATGCGGCCATCCCCATCCCTACAGCGGCGGGGTGGCAACGGATCGAATGAACCGGTGAGAGCTCGGAAGGTAACAGGATTTCATTTGGAAATTGCACCAATTGTACCATCGTCCTGGGGATACCTTGACCCATGGGAAGCATCTGTCGATGGAGTTCCTACTATTAACCGGGTAAATTTATGTTCTAGACTGAAATGGAACGGGATGGAGTCGGCTCGCCATTTTGCAGAATCATTAAAAAGAATCCAAGAGACAATTATTTGGCAAGATTTTTCTTGTACAAATATTTGTTGAATATTTGCTCTCTGAATGGAGGCCAAAAGACAGCACCTGTGGGCACCTGCGGGCTGAAATAGTCACACGTTTCACTGCAGAACATCGGGACTGAGGACCTCCTCCGTGCACAGAGCCTGCCGTGTGCTGCCCAGCTACCCCAGTCCTGCAGACAGCGACGATTTTCTGAATTCAGTGGTTACGATCTACCAAGAAGCATCAACTGAAGGTGCAAACCCATTCACATTTTGGGGTCATTACATGCAACTATGGAGAATATTGCAGAAAAATTATTAAAACGAATAAGATCATATTTAAAAAATATGCTGTTCAGAGAAATACCGGGGACACAGAGACAGATGGGCTCAAAGATGAGTATGTCCAAGAATCCGTATTCCGCATGTGTTATTTTTTAATGGTTGTATAGTCAGTATCTGGGAGGGGCTTATTTTTAAAGGTGCTTTAGTGTGTAATGCCACAGTTTGCTTAAATTGTTTTGGAAATAATTGTGTCATTTTTCAAAAGACTTTGAGTAAAACTATTTTATAGATCCACCAATAGAGTCCAATAATCTCTTGGTCAATAAATAACCAGATAAGTTAAACAACTAGATTAGTTCAATTTTTTTAGCATTCCCCATCCTCTGGTTCTCAAAAAGTATCCTTATTTGGGTGACAAAGTTTGTGTTCCCCTGCCTGGGGCCACACCCCCACGTCCCACTTGGTCAACAGCTGGCTCCCAGGCCCCGCCCTGCGCCAGGCCCGCGCAGCGGCTGGTTCCGCTCTCTGCCGGGCTGCCTGAGAACCCCACCCCTCCCCTGGGGTAGCGCCTAGGCCGGAGGGAGGGGTGTGGAGCTTGTGTCCTGGGTTGGCCTTGCCCCAGAACCGGCACCTTGGGTCTCATAATCCCCGGGGCAGCGCTGTCGTGGGGCCCAACCAAGTAACCTCTCCTGTACAAGGTCCCTGTGGTGTCCTCGTCAAACAGGCTGCTATCCCCGCTCTAGCCTGCAGCGTTCACTGTGGCCACCCTGATTCCGGTGCTTCACCCACCTTGTCCCATCTAGTCCCCAGCCCCTGGTGACTGCCCTCCTTTTTCAGGGCACGGGGAGGCTGAGTGGTGTGTCTGAGGGCACAGTGGGAGGAAGGGACGAAGCTGGAACCAGTGCCAGGCTCCAAACTCACTTTCCCGACCACTACACTGCCCTGCCCATTACCATAGAGCCGTGCCTGGCATTCAGGCCCATCTTCTGTGGGCCTCCCAGACCCTCCCCTCCTCATTTACTCACCCCTGCAACCAGAGCGGCCAGGCACCCACTTGGATGTCTGCTGGGCCTCTGACGAAGATTCGGCCCCGGGCCTGTCAGCATAAACCCCCTCCGGTGGCAAGGGACAGGCCTCCTAACACTCCTTCCCCAACAACCACCCCCCCCACCGCCTCCTCTTGACTGAAACCTGTGCTCCAGCATCACCTCCTCCAGGAAGCCCTCCCAGGCTCCCAGGCAGGGTTCCTGGGCCCCGGGCCTCCCGTATCAAGGCCTTGACCAAAGAGGAAGCAGGGAAGCCTTCCTGGAGCGGGGCCTGCAGCTTTTCCTTGGAAGGTGAGCAGACGTCTGTCTGGGAGGGAAGGGGGTCGAGGCCCCAGGTGGGGCCTGAGGGCAGGCAGGGCAGCTGGAGGGTGGGGGACCTGGCGGGGGTAAAGGGCTGTGGTCTGTGCGGCACTGAGGTTGGTGGCCCTTGGCTGCTGAATTTGGACAATTGGGGAAGGTTTCTCTTTGCCATCTTGACCACCCCCACCCCCAACAGCCCCTGGAGGCCTCCCTCCCTCCAGTCTCCATCTTTCCATCCAGGATGCAGTTGTCTGTCCCCAGGGCCCAGGGGAGGGTTTCGAACTGCAGATCTAGGCACAAGAGGGGCTGGGAGAAGACCCTTCTGGCCTGTGACAGACAAAGCTTAGCAGCCCGGGGAGGACAGCGACAGGTGGAGCAAGGACTTGTCCTGGCGCCTGGCGCCTGGCGCCTTCGTCTTACAGATGGGACCCCTGAGGCCACAGAGCATGGCTGGGGAGGGAGCACTGAGCTGGGGCCTTTCTAGGAGGCGGCAGGGGAGGAAGGAAGGCCCTGTCTGGCCAGCAGAGCTGAGCCCAGGCCTCCTACCACCGGGCCTCAGAGGGCCAGAGGCAGGAGAGAGTAGCTTCTTGTAAAAACTGAAGAAAAGCTGCTGGGATCGGTAAACTCATCTGCAACCAACCGGTTTGGCCAGTTTTTAATGTCCTGTCTTGGAACCTGGGTCCGGGTTCACCAGACCTGCGGAGCGGAGCGATTCTCCAGGCCTACCGTGCACCCCTGGCCCTTGCAGAAGGGAGCCCCCACCGCGGCTCCATTTCTGGGCCTGCAAAATGATGACTGGTCCACTGAGAGCCCCCCTGGTCCTAACGCCCTGGATGGGGCCTGGCTGCAAGCCCTGGAGGAGGCAGCAGCCACGGTGGATTCGTCACCTGCTGCGTGTCCAGCACCTGTCTGGGGTCTTGTGTCCTTTGGCTTTGATTGGGCCTCACTCAGCCCCTGACAGGGGTAATTGTCTCCCACTCAAGGGGACAGGTGTCCTGAGAGGGGCTCGTACATTACCAGGAGCCAGAGCAGCCGACCAGAGTGACTTTCCTCCAACCGTCCCCCCAGCCCCCAGCTCAGGAAACTTCCATGGCTCCCGTGGCCCGGAGTACGCGCTCAGAGCTCCAGGTGTCTCAGGATACAGCTCTTCCCCTCCTATCTTATCCCTGGAAACTTGCCGAGTGGAGCCCTGGATTCCAGCCTGCCCAGGGGCCCACTCTTGGGGGATGGAGTGCCTAACTCTGGGGGTGCCCAGGCGGGGGGTGGGGAGAAAGACCTGGGTGTGTTGCTGAGAGTGGATGAGGATCTAGAGTTGTGGGGAGCGCTCAGAGGCTGGTGGGAGCGGCACAGCCCACGTGGGGACTTTGGGCCCAGGCAGAGGCCCAGTCAGCCCCCAACAGGGTGTCAGACAGAGCTCAGGCCCTGGGGCAGGCGCTCTGCGCTTGGTGTCCCCACACCCCTTCCTGGCCCCGGGGACTTGGCCAGGCCACTGTAGCCCTCTGAGCCGCAGTTTCCTCATCTAGACGCGGGGGTATTGTCCCCGCTGCCCACGGAGATGTCGTGAAGATGGCCCTTCACGCAGGGCCCAGCGAATGTTCGTAAATGAAGAAACAAATGAATAAATGAACGGAAAACTTGGTGGGAGGCCGGCGACAAGTGGCTTTTCAGTCTATCTAGAGACCACGCTGTCCAGGGGCCTTCGGGGCCCCGCCCTCCACTGGCCCGGCTCAAGGTCATGGGACGTGGGGCCGGTGGCCAATTGGCACCTGCTCCAGCGAGGCCTCAGCCTCCTCGTCCCTACCTGCGCTGGGGTGACTCTGGGACCCTCCATGCAGGGCCTTGGGGGGGCTGGTGAGTCAGCGCCAGCACATAGCAGGCAGGACCGACGCTCCAGCACTGGCCAGTTTGAATCATTTCTGTGGGCTCTAAACGGTGGGGTTGGGCCTGGCTGCCTCGTACCTGGCCCAGGTGGTTAGGGCCCGGGAATATTGCCTCTGGGAGGTGAAGACTGGGGACAGGGGGTCAGGCTCTACATGGGTGAGTTTACATATCAAAGCCTTTTCGGGCTGGGCTCTTAGCTAGCTCAAGAATTGGTCAGCCCAGGGGGAGGCACTCTCTGCACAGCCAGAAAGGTTTAAGACGTCAAAACATCATAATATACAGAGAAAAATACACACACACACACACACACACACACACACACACACTGCACCCTGTGTGCCTGGCAAGCTACATCCCTGTCCCTCGGGATCCCGTTCTCTTTGCCTGTAAACTAAGGGCAGAGGTGCGTGGAAACCGCCCCCACCGTGGGCTGCCCCACGGGCTCAGGCTCCAGCTGACCTCAGCATGCTCAGGTTTGCCTGGCACTTTACAGTTTGCACAGGGCGTTCTGCCCAGTGTCTGATCCGGCCTCGCTCCCTGTCTAGGCAGGACTGGGGTCCCTGTCTGTCATTTGCAGGTGAGGAAACCGGCTCAGAGAAGAGGAGGGACTTGCTGGAAGTACCACTCGGACCCGGCTCCCCTCCCTTCTGCCTGGACTTCCTCTCACTAGGGTGGCTCGTGGGGGGCCGGAAGTGGGAGATGCCCACCTTGGGGCAAGGGGAAACTCACCCCCCCACCGGCTGCCACCAGGGCTGGCCTGGCGGATGAAATGGTTAATGTTTAAACCACAGCAAGGAATTCCCACCTTTCCACCGCCCCCAACGCCGCCCCACACACTCACCAAGCTCCCGAAAGACAAAGTCACCCTCACCCACAGAGGAGGATGGTCCTCCCTGCTGGCTTGCCCTGCCACCCAGAGGCAGAGGCTTGCCGGGGCCTAGAAGGTACTATCGGGACCACAGGCTGGCAGAGGGGACGCCCTCAAGCAGACGGCTACGGCAGGCAGAGCCCTTTTAACCATGGCATCTCTTAAAAATAGCGCTGGCCATTTTTCTTAATTAAAAAGGGGTAATATACACATGCACAAAAGAATAATACACAGACTTTCTAGAAAGCTACAGTAATCACGACAGTGAAAGAACAGACAAATAGATCAATGGAGCAGCACAGACAGCCCAGGAATAAGCAGACCCACACGCATGACATCAGCTGACCTCTGACTAAGGTCAACAGGCAGGGCAACAGCATCTTCTCCACAAATGGGGCTGGACAACTGGACGTCCAGATGCCAAAAATGACTCTAGACACAGAATCCACACCCTTCCCAAACATGAACTCCGAATGGACCGTAGGTGTAAATGTAAGACACAAAGCTATAAAAATCCTAGAAGATAAAACAGGAAAAAAATCTAGGTGACCTTGGGTTTGCAAATGACTTTTTAGAAGCCACATCAAAGCATACGCCACGAAAGGAAGAGTTGCTACGTTGAACGTCATCGGCATTAAAACTTCCGCGGAAGACGCTGCCAAGAGAATGAAGGGCGAGCCGCGGGCAGGGAGAGCTCCGGCAAACACACCTGAGAGAGTGCCGGCATCCGACACACACACAGGACTCTGAAAACTCGACGGCAAGAAAGCAAACAACGCGATTTGAAAAAAACGGGAAAGGTGCCTCACCAAAGATGACGAGCGGGCACACTCAATGTGAGCCATTTATGGGAAACACGCACGTGCAAAGATGCCTACCGTCGTGTGAATCGGGGAATTGCAAAAGAAAACAGCAAGGAGACACCACTGCATCGCCACCGCAACGGCCAGAGCCCAGAACCCGGGCGACGCTGCGTGCCAGCAACTGTCACCGATCGCGCCGGGAATGCAAGCGGCACGGCCACTGCCCGGAGGACACGTCGGCGGTGTCTGACAGAGCTAAACATCCTCCCGCCGCGCGACCCAGGAGTCGCGCTCTTTGGTACTTATTTAAATGAGTTGAGAACTGGGGTCCGCGAAGAAACCTGCACTCGGATATTCACAGCAGCTTTATTCACAGCGGCGCCAAACTGGAAACAACCAAGACGCCCTTCGGGGGGGAACGCGCAATAAACCGTGCTACACGCAGACAATGAGACACTCAGCACACAACAGGAGGAGCTAGCAGGCCACGAAAACGCGTCCAGGAAACTGAAACGCACGTTGCTAAGTGACGGCAGCCACGCTGAAAAGGCTGCCGTGTGGCTCCTGTACACGACACCTGGAAAAGGAAACACCACGACACACGGTGAAAAGACCTGCGGTTGCCCGGGGTCAGGGTGGGGAGTGGCTGGAGGGACGGGGAGACGCAGCACAGAGGACTTTCAGGGCAGCGAAGCGACTCTGCGCGGGGCTGCGACGGCGGGTCCCTGACGTCACACATTTGTCCCAACCCGTAGAGAATGCACCGCACCAAGTGGGAGCCTCATGTGAACTGTGGACTCGAGTTACCAATAATGCATCAGCTCGTCAGTCGTAACTAACGCATCGCGCTCGGGCGTGATGTGAATGACGGGGAAACTGCGGCCGCTCTGAAAAAACAAAATCTATTTTTACAAAAAGAATAATACGTGAGTCACAGACACGCAATACCAGGGTGAATCTTACAAACACAATGTCGGAAAAAGAAGCCACAGCGAGGCGTAGGCTGCGTGGTCCGTCACACGAGGTGTGAGCACGGGCGACAGGCGCCCACGGTGCGCAGTCGGGAGTGAGGCGGCCCCGGGATGGGGCTGTGGGGGGACAGGGGCCTTCCGGGCCACTGCCCACGGGCTGTTTGCCATCTGGGTGCCGGTTACGCGGAGGAGTCGGTTTCCGGAAATTTGTCGGGCTGTGAACTTCTGCTGTGTCCACTTTCCTGTGGGTCAAACTTCATTAGAAAGTTCCAGAAAAAACAGCGTTCTCAGTAGAAAACTGGGAGTCCCAGAGAGGGGGAGAAGGAAGATGCCCACCCTCGTGTGTGTTCTCACTGCAGAGAGGGTCCTGCGCGCCTCGCTGAGGAAAAGGGTGTCTAGCCGCCGATGACACTGGCCTCCCAACACACCTCGGGTCCTGGGCAGGGCTGGGGTCTCTGTCCTCACGGGTGACAGTTAAGCTCAGGCCCAGCCGGGGGAGGGTCAGCGGTCCTCGGCAGAGCCTCCCAAAATGTGTGAATCGCGGCATCTCGAAGAACATCCTCTGGGTTCAGGACACGCCTCCATGATGCCACCACAGCCAAGCCGAGGAGAAGCCAGGGAGACCTGGTTCCTCCCTCTGAGGGCTCCCAGGTTGGTGGCCCAGCAGATGGGGAGGTGTTGAGGGGCAGGGAAACCAGGGCCCTCGCTGGGGCAGGCACCTGAGTCCTCCCCAGGCAGCCCTGAGCAACCCCGGGGTAGCAGGGCTGGGCCTGGGCCGGTGACATCATGAATGAGCTTTGCCAGTTCTTTCCCGACCTCAGAAACCCCAACATCCCGCTCCAGGAACTGGCCTGCGGCATTGGCTTTGGCCGGCCGCCCCAGGAGTGTGGCAGGGAGGCCCCGGGGCCCCACGCCCCCTACGCCCGTTCCCGGGGCCCCTTTCCCTTCAGGAGCCTCCCGGGAGCCTGGCTGAGCGTGAGGACCACCAGGGCCAGCTCCCCTACCCCGTCCCCACCCCTCGCTTTACTGCAAGAAAAATAAACAGCTGTCCCGGCTCCCCGAGACCAGGAACACCCCTGCGGCTGCAGCCTCAGGCCAGGCTGTGGGGTTGACTCACGGCCACGGGGCAGGAGCGGTGAGAAGGGCCCCGGGCGGCCCCAGCCCTGCAGTGACCTCCAGCCAGGCCCTCCCCTCTCTGAGCCCCACACTCTCCACTGTGCCAGGAGGACGGGAGGACATGTCCATCCCCGGACGCCTGGGCTGGCCCATGTGCACCCTGCCTTCACCCTGGCTGCTGTGTGACCCGAGGCCAGGCCCTGACGTCTCCTGGCCCCAGTGGCCTCACCGGCCCAAACCAGACGTGGGCCGGAGCCTTGTGCTCTGCCCATGGCATGTCCACGGCTGTGGACAGAGAGGAGCCTGGCCGCGGTTCCAGGGTGCACCCAGGGGCCACGGCCAGGCCTCATGCAGTGGGGCAGGAACACGGATGCGTCTTGAGTGACTTTCAGCCAGGGCGGAAGTGAAAACAGGCCGCCCTGCGGGCCTTGGCCATCCGGGAATCTGACGTGCCCGCGGCCAGAGCGCCAGCCTCAGTCTCCTGTGCCTCCTCCCCTCCCCCTTCCCTCCTTGTCCACGGACACCTGCCAGTCCCCCAGCCGCCCCCGGGGTGGCGGCGTGGGCAGGGAGGCGGCCCCTTCTGCCCACCACCGGCTTCCTGGCGGGAAAGCGTTGCCAGGGGCCTGGCAGCCCTAAATTCAGTGCCTTGGGCTGGGCCAGGATGCCCAGTTTGGAGATGACTCAAACTCTGCCTGGTCACGTGAGGGCACAGAGAGGGGCAGGGACCTGAGCAGAGGCGGCACAGCGAGCCGTTGTCAGAGCCATGAGGGCTGGTGGGGAGGCTCCCTGGCGAAGGAGGGGTGTCCTCCTGGGGTGCGGATGGGAGGGGAGTGGGGGCCTCACCGGGCACAGGGCCATCTGAGCGCAGGTGCACCCGGCTGGGACGTGAGCCCAGGAAAGGTGTCTTTGCGACAGCTCATCCCTGTGCTGGGGATGGCGAGGGAGGGGCCGAGGCTGAGCAGAGGGCCTGGCGGGGCAGGGCGGATCAGAGGGCAGCCGGCGGCCTGCTGGGTTCCCACGCTGGACAGCGGGGCAGGTGTGGCCTTGGGGTCAGCGAGCGGCGGGAGGCGGGGAAGCCGTCTGGCCCAGGAGGGCAGCAGCAGCAGCCAATTAACCTGTAATCGCCCAGGGCGCTGCTAAGAGGATTTGCCTTTTGTCCGGCTAATTATTCTGCATGGACACTTTTCCTTTCCTCGGGAGCCCAGGCCCTCTGCAGAACTCTAATTAAAAGGAAGCCGCTTTCTCATTTACCCCAAGGGGAGAGCAACTGGTGGAAACCCCGGGGGCGCCCTCCAGGCCCAAGCTGCTGGTCTGGGGCCTCCATCACCTGACCCTGGGGGCCGGCAGGTGGGGACTGCCCGCTGAGGTGGTGGGAAGTTAGCTCTGGGAGCGGAGCTGCCCCAGGCAGGGCTGCGCGGTCTCCAGGTAAGGGGATCCTCAGGGATCTTCCGGGGCCCCTGACAACAAGGCCATTCCCTGGGCCCCACTGGACCTCTGGCCGGCAGAGCCAGACATCACCTTGCAAGGACCTAGAGTCCAGCCTCCTGTGAGCTCACACCTGTCCCCAGCCCTACTGAGCTCCCAGAAGGGCCAGAAAATGTTCACTGCTTGAGGGGAATGACAGAGATCACAGAAGTCAGTCGCCTCCCTTACCGACGTCCTTGACACAGCCGAGCCCACGGGTGCTGGGCTGTGCTGGCCACTGGGCTCCCAGCACCTCACTCAGCTCTCACAGCACCCCAGGGTGGGCACAGCCCTGTTTTACCGATGAAGAAACGGAAGCTCCTCAGGGGGGCTGGTGGGGAAGGAACTTGCCGAGGGTCAGACCTGTGGGTACCTTGTCACCATCAGCTCCCCCCTTGGGTATGCGAGGACCAGGCTGACCGGGACCTTGCTCTGCCCGCCCCCCAGTGGGGCGGGGCTCAGGGCCTGGATAAGGCTGGGCTCTGGGGCAGCAGCTCCCAGCTGCCGCCATGTATCCAATGCAGAGGGGCAGGAGGCTGCCCACACCCAAGCCAGGCTCTTCCCGAAGAGAAAGAGGAGTTTGGAGAAGTTAAGACACCCAGCCCTGGGCCCCTGCAGGGACAAGAGAGCCGGGCACTGCCATTGAGACCACGCCGTCCCATGACGGTCTGCTTCATTCTGTGCAGGGTCCCACCAGACCCTCAGGAGTTCAGACTCTGCTCTGGGCCAGCCCAGGGGTGGGTCTGGTGCTGAGTGGATGAATAACACAGTCCCTCATAGCCCCTAGAATGGGTCGGCAGTGACTCAGCCCTAAAACTCCTGCTCCCAAGTTTGTCTGCACAACACTGGGGGCTTCCTGGAGGAGGTGACACGTGAATGGGTCTTGCAGGATGTGCAGGAGTTTAGCTGGCAGAGAAGCCTGGACAGTCACCTTGAGCAAGGGACTGTGAGCCAGTGGGTCCATCGGAGGCGGGGGGTAGAAAGTGACACCAAGAAAGGGGCCTATGATCCTGTGGGTTTGAGCAGGGGGCCACATCATAGGGAACCTGCTGGGTGTTTGAGGTCCCAGCAGCCATGGAGCTGTGGGAGGCAGGGCCTGCCCTGACCCCTGTCTGTGCCCCCAGAATGGTCCTGCACAGTGGGGGCCGGGGAGCGGGGGTGGGCGTGGTCTGCCCTCCAGAGAACACTCCCGCTCACTCACTGACGCACTCACGTGCTCATTCACTTAGACACTCTCTCACCGCCTCCTTCCCTCTCTCCTTCATTCCTTCACTTGTCCTTTCATGCCTCGGTTCAATCGTTCATTCTTTCACTCTCCGGGGGCCTGGGGGCAGGTGCTGGTGTGGGGCCCACGGGAGAGACCTTCCCCACAGGCAATCAGAGTGGTGCCCCCAAACAGAGGACATCTGTGCCCCACGTGGCTGCGGGGGTCCCGAGCAGTGGCGGGCATCTCGGAGGAGGGCTCCTGCAGGACCGCGCAGGACGTGGGCTCCGGTCGCTGCAGGAGGGGACGAGGGGACGCTGTCCTGCAGGAGGCGGGGCAGGAGCGGGAGCTGCCGGGCTGGTTCAGGAGAGGCCGGACGACTCAGGGTGGGTGGGGACCCGGGAGGCTCCCCGGGGCGGGAGCTGTGCCGGGCGGGGCCCGTGGGGACGGGCGAGGCTTCCTCTGGGCTGGCGTGACTCAACCGAGCGTGTGCTTCAGGCCCCAAACCCGCCATTCGAGCCCTTTTAAGAATAAAAACAAATATTTGTGTTGCATGTTGTGTGTGTTGGGGTTTAGTTTTCTTCTTGGGGCTAAAAATAGGTGCATCTCAGGGCCCTGAGGGGGCTCCTCCCGCTCCGCCTGGCGTTGCGCAAGGCCTGGTCTGGGGCTCCGGTCTCACGCCAGGTTTGACTTAGCCGCCGGCAAGGGCTGCAAGGGTTAAGCAGAGCGTCCTCACGCCAGGGCGGCACAGCAGGGCTGGGCGGGCGTCCAGGGTGCAGGGCACCCGGGGAGGGGCCTTGACACTGTCCTGCAAGAAATCATGTCCCCTCCGAGGCCTGGGGGTGACCAAGTGAAGGGGTGTGTCTCAGCTGGGGAAGTGGCAAAGGCTGGAACAGGACAGTGCGAGACAGAGCAGCCCAGGCAGCTGTCGGGTCCTGAGCGGGGAGGCGGAGGCCGCAGACCAGCCGGCGGGGCAGGGAGCCTGCAGGGCCCGAGCTGTGCAAGCGCAAGGAGGGAAATGGAGATGGGCCCGTTCGAGGGGTCTGAGAAGGATGTCACGCTGCAGCCCCCAGGTGCCTGCGACTGCAGGGCAGAGCATGGGGGTGCAGCCTGGCATGAGCCTGGGGGTCTGCAGGGCTGGGGCATCTGTGAGGGTGTGGGGGAGTGATCCAGGGCAAATGGCCCCAGGGAGTCCCCAGATAGGAGGGGCAGGTCGGGGACAGTGCAGCTCTTATAAGACGATGTGATGTGCTGGATGCTACTCACAGGAACTGGGGGTCAGGGAGGTCACTGGCCACACTTGCTGGAGACAGGAGGGGACCCAGGAACCTTAGCCTTGGCCAGGGGCCGGGAATGGGGGAGAGGCCCTTAGGGAGGAACCACGGAGAGGTGGGAGGGACACCACTGAGGGGCCTCCAGGAGGAGCACAGAGGCTGGGACATGGGCTTGTGCCAGGCAGGGGTCACAGGGCAGCTTGTCCACTGAGAAGCACAGCGAGCATCCCAGGGAGGGCTCTTTATGGCTTCGCCAGGAAGGGATCCGGCTGCCGCGAGAATCTTTCCTGGGCACCCCCTGACCTCCCAGCAGCCCCATCCTGGTGGACACCATCCTGGTGTCTGGTCTGCAGACACCTTCTCCGGGGACACGGTCCTGCCCTCCTGGGGGCAGGGGCCTGCCCACCCCTCCAGCACCCACACTACCCAGCACCCCTCTACCGATGAGTCTGCCGGGAAAGGGAGGGAGGGAACCTTCCCTGCCCCTGCTCCCACTCCTGTAGTCTCTTCCCTGCACAGCACTGAGGGATCTGTTGGAAATGACGGCAGACCATGTCCTCACGTGCCACCCGCAGTGCCTGTCAAGTTGCCCAGCCCACGAGCACCACCCCCCGGGGACCCTGCCGTCTGTCCAGCTGCACCTCTGTGGCTCCCTAACCCCACTCTGCCCCAGCCACCTGGCCTCCTGCAGACCCTGCCCAGCCCCAGCCCCCGTCCCTCCTCTTGGCTCTGGCCAGGCTGATCCCTCTGCCCAGAGCACCCTCCACGTCACACTTCCTGGTCTCCTCTGAGTGTCTGCTTAGCCATCTCACTGTGGCCTACTCTGCCCCAGCTGTCCCTTAGTGCTGACCATCTCCTTCCACGCTGACTACTTTGATACTGTCACGTCTCCTGCCTTCACAGTGACGCCGACTGTCTCTGCGCCTCCAGACACCAGCTCCCCGTGGGCAGGACGTCTGCGCAGTCTCTGTGGCACAAAGGAGTGGAGGCCGAAGGAGCGGGGCAGGCAAAGACTTCTTGCCTCCACAGGGAACTTCCGGTGTCGGACACAGGAGAGGCCCTCCCAGAAGCTGCCACCACAGCCTCCCCGGACCCTGGCCTGGAACTGTGACCCCTTCCAACCACAGAACTAAGACTCCTGGTTCCTCTGTGTAAAAGCACAGCCGCCCAGCATCTAAGAATTGTGGCATCAGGACACCAGGGTGCTGCACGGCTCCCTATCCACCACACAGAGATCAAACCGTGCTTGAATTCCTCTAGTAACGGGGAGCTCCGTCCTTCCAGTAGCTTGGCCAGCCTGAAGAAGGCCTTTCTGCTGTGACCCGAGGCCGGGCCTCCTGAGGCTGCCCCCAAAAGTCCCCAAGATGAGAGGCGCTGGCAGGCCCAGAGGGCAGTAGGCCACGCCCACCACAGCGGGGGCCCTTTGAAATAGGGGAGCACCCCTCCCTGCAGACAGCACTCCCAGCTCCCAGAGACGGTCCTGGTGACTCAGATCTGTCACCTGCTGCCCTTCCTCTCCCAGGGTGTTTGTGGTTGAGATTTAATTGATCCCTCTTCCCTGGGAGCCCAGGAGGGGAAGAAAGTGTTAGTCACCCCGTCCGTGTCAGGACCATGGTGGGGGACAGTGAGAACTCTTGCCATGCACTAGAAACTGTGGAGCTACTGGAGCAAGAGTCCCCTCTGTCCTTCTAGAACCTTCTGAGAAACTTGGCAGCTTGGGGCAGCTCTCCAAACCCCACCCTCCCCTGCCCCAGCACACCAGACTCCGTGCTCCACTGTCCCCTTGGTTCACCCAGGGCTTTGCCTCCTTCCCTCTTCTCCCTCAGGCTCCCAGGAAGCCGTTGCTGTGGCACCCACACCGGGGTCCAGGCCGCTGCACCCCCAGCCCCGACTTCCCTCCAGCACAGCCTTGGCCACAGGGACTCAAAGGGACCCTTTGACTCATCATTCTGTGCCCCGTCCTGGCCTGGGGCTAACTGAGGGAGGACCCTGTCCCAAACCCAGCACTGACCCCACAACGCCCAGCCAAGCTCCGGGCGCCGAGGCGCTCAGCAGTGGCAGGCGAGTGAAGGAACGAATGTGTGGGTGGGTGGGCGCCGTGTCCTGAGCTCGGTGGGAGCTGGAGTGGGGTTGCCTCCAGAAGCCACACACAGGGACCCTGCTGGGACAAGGGTGGGGGGCAGATGCACAGGCCGAGCCAGCAGCGTGGCCCCGGCAGAGGCCCAGCCCCCGTAGCAGGATGAGGGCCGGCTTACACAGCCCGGCAGGGGTGTCCAGGGCTGCAGGTGCCAGAGAGGCCTCCCCAGGAGTCTGCCCAGTATGGCCAGCCAAGACCCTCCCCTGGGCTCACGTGGGAGCACTGGAGACCTAGAGGCCACCCTTAGGTCTCAGGGCAGGTGGGCCACCCACCCAGGATCCAGCAAGGCCCCAGGTGGGACGCCTATGTCTGGCACCTGGAGGCCCCTGGCCTTCTGCCTGCACGTGGAAAAGGACTCCTAACCTCAGCCAGGTTTCCTCCACCTGCCGCTTCCTTGCAAGGCCACGAGGGCTTCCCCTCTGCGGCTGCAGGACTCCGGCTGTGTACAGAGAGGTGTATGGCCCAGACCACAAGAGGATGAGCCAGGCAGCATGGCCTGCCTCCCCTGGCACGCCCTCCATGTGACCCGCCGAGGTGAGGTCAGTGGGACAATCTCGGAAAAAAGCTGGATCTGCCAGGCCTGGCTGGGGCGCTGCTCAGCCCTGGGGCCACTGAGAAGCACCTGCCTGGGGCAGGCTGCCGGTGGGCTTTAGGTCCTGCCCCTCCGGTGCACGCAGGCAGCCGCCTCCCACCCGTCTGTCCCACCCACCTGGGGCCTCTACACGGCACTGCTGTGGGTGTCGAACCTGCAACTTCCAGGATCTCCAGGACTCACAGGTCCTGATTCCCAAGGATCCAGGGATGCCCAGGCCAGCGGATCTGTGTCCCCAGATCCTTCAAGTCCAAAGCCCTGATGGAGAAACAGGTGGAACCCCAGAGCAGGAAGTGGGCGCAAGCTCAGGCCAAGAGGAAGGCAATGGGCCAGCGCGGGATCCACTGAACTTCCTGTCCCCAGCGGCAGCAAGGAGCCCCCAGCGCCCCGTGCCCAGGCTTCCCAGGGACTGCCCTGCTCAGGGGAGTCCACGCTTTCCCGTCTGGGCACACGGTGACTCAACTTCCACTCACCTCTCTTGTCCCGTCCCCACCCGCCTCTCTGCTCCTCAGCCCCCAGACCTCAGCCCACCTGCCCCAGGCCAGCCCAGCCTGGGCTACGTCCTCTTCCTTCCTCCAGCAGGGAGAAGGCGGCTCACACTCCTCCCTTTATCCCTCTCCCACCTCCCAGTTCTGGGAGTGATGAGGTTCACCCAAATGTCTAACTCACGTTCTGCCTGCTGTTTTTAACCCAGTCTTTCTTGCTGTGTCCTTGGTAAAGATATGGCATTGCTTGTCACCTCCTCTCTGGGACCTGCCTTAGCTCTTCCGTCCCCACTCATCTCTGTGCATCCTTGAACAAGATCACTGGGCCTCAGTTTCCTCTTGTGAGAGGAGGCACAAGTCAAGTAGAAGAAAAATCCCAGAGGGCCTGAGTTCAAACCTAGTTTTGCCTCTCCATGGCTATGTGGCCTTGGACAGGTTCCCTGCATCTCTGTGCCTCAGTTTCCCCATCTGTAAAGTGAGCTAGCACTGACCCACTTTGGGAAGGGTTTAGGTTTTGGATGCCTGAGGACCAGGCTTAAGGCCCAACACAGGGCGTGCTCTGTATTCCCTGGAGCACCTCAGCCTGCTGGGGGGGAAGTTGTAGGAGCAGGACCCCGCCCGGAGTCCGAGTGAGGAGGCCCTCGTAGCGAGCTAGTTGGAGGGCAGGTGTGGTGGGAGGGCGTGGGCGAAGGTGCAGGCATGCGCCCAGGGGACGGCACAGCTAGAGCAAGCGGGACAGGTGGAGGTGGGCGCTGGGCCGTGGGCAGCGGGTCAGGAAGGACTCAGGCGGCCAGACCCACGAGACAGCCTCTGCCCACCAGGGCCACAAGACCGCCACGCGCTCTGGCCACCAGACCACAGCTGCGTGGGCAGGGCAGGCCACACCAGGGGAGCAGGGGTGGTGTGGAGACCCCGGTGCAGAAGCTCAGTGTGAGTGTGTGTGGGCAGGGGCGTCCTCCAAACACAAGGGGGCCCAGGCGGTGCCGGGCCAGATCCCTCGTGCCCATTCTAGCAAGGGGAAACCGAGGCTCAGCTGTGGGCAGGAACTAGTTCAAAGCCCCTTCCCTCTCCCAGGCTGCCTCAGTCAGCAGCTGCGTCCTGCAACACGGGCTGCCCACCGGCAGGCAGCTGTGGACATCGCAAGAGCAAGTGGGCGGGTGGGACGTGTCCCCGGAACTCCAGGCTCTTCCAGCTGGAGGGTCCTCAAATCCCACCCAGCAAAGCCACGTGGCTCTTGTGGGTCTGGTGATCCTACACTCTCTCGGGGCGCAGCAGGTAGGCGAGGCTGGTGCGGGAACCTCGGGCAAATCAAAGGCCTCCGGTGTGGGCCAGGGCTGGCCGGAGCCGAGCGCAGGAGTGTCACCCTGAGGGATAATGAGCCACCAAGTGGGGTCCAAGGGGCTGGCATGAGGGAAATGCTCCCCAAATATTAGCCTTAGAGGTGGAGCTGGGGCCAGGGCCAGGTGGGCCCCCAGGCCAGGCCGGGCGGTGTGGGCCCTTGGAGGATGTGCAGGGCGGCCCTGGGGGGGCCGGGCTGGGTTGAATCACGGCCAAGAAGTAAGTACAGTCTGGGCACCAGGGCTGTGGCCGTCTCGGAGCGCTTCCTCATTCCTGGCCCCGTGGGAGTAGCTGGACCCCGGCATTCCGCTGCCGCCGCCACTGCGGATCTGCTTACCGTCTCACGGGGAACCGGGGCCTCCTGCCAAACTGCCCGGCCTGGCCTGGGCCATGCACGCCAGCCCGAAGGGCCCCACCAACCACTGAGTCCTGGCCCTGGGCCACCTCCTGCCCTCAGATGGGGAGACTGAGTCCACATGTCAGGGGGTCACCCCCAGAGGCTGCCCATGTGTCAGGAAGTGACAGGGCTCGGACTCTGAGTCCAGTGCTCTTTCCTGTCCTCCCTTCTTCACGCCCTCGGGGTTGCATCCCCCTTGAAAAGCCCACCAGGAGGCCTCTCCGCTGGGATCTGGGTCTAAGGCCAGGTTCCGTGGGTGCCCAGGCTGGACACAGTGAGGATGGGGGCTGTTTGATCAGTGGTTCCGCCCAGTGCCAGGTTGCTGGGGACAGCGGGCAGTGGCCAAACCGGCCCCGCCACATGCTTTCCGGCCCTCAGCAGGAATGCCATTCATCGCCCATGTGTGCACGGCCACCGCAGGCTGCAGGCTGAGAGGCCGGCCCCAGGCCGGGCCTCTGGGGAAAAGCAGCAAGGACTGCGGCTTGCCAGGGGCTGCCTTCCCAGGCCTGGCGAGAGCAAGGAGGGCCCCAGGGGCCACACGAGCCAAAATCCACCAGACACAGCTGGCCAGCCTCTCTCCAGAGAGCAGCTCCTGCCCAGCCCTGGGAGTCGGGTCCCAGCACCGGCTCACGGCCCTCCTCTCCCTGCAGCCCGATCCGGTGCTGTCCAGGGAGGCCTGGGGGCCCGTGTCCAGCCCCCACTAGTGACCCTTGCTGGGTGGGGCTGGCCTGAAGGTGCCCGGAGGCTGACGGGCTGGACTGGAGCCCCAGGTTGAGACCTGGGCAGAGGTCTCGGGGCTGAGGGGGGGTGGGATGGCTCCCTTGGGGCAGAGCCCTCGCAGCCCATGGGGAGGGGTGAGGAAGTCACAGGGGCTGGGGGCATGTCAGGGCCCAGGGGCTCGTCCTTGGTGGGCGGCCCATATGTCCCCCTGCCGGGGTGAGAGCCGCGGGGTGGCGCGGACGGGGGACAGCACACACACTCTCGTCTCTGATTCCAGCATTTATTGGGCCGAGCGCTCCCCTCCCGGGGAGGCTGGCGACACAGCCGTCAGACGTGGGCACTTCAAGGACATGCAGCACCTTGGCCACCACTGTGCCGGCACACGGCATGGGTGGCAGGGCCCCCTGGGCCCCCCTGAAAAAACCCTCCCACCCAGGGAAGGGCCCGCTGCTGACAGACTCTGGGGAGGGCAGGGTCTTGGCGGGGTGCCTGGCAGCCAAGGGACAGTGCTAGTGACTCGGTGGCCTCAGGGCCCCCGAGGGTCCACGCAAGCAGGAGGAGCCTGGCTCGGGGGGTGGTGGCCGCAGCCACCCCCCACCTCCGGTACCCAGTGTAGGTCACAATAATTTAAAAGACACTATAGACATTTCAACGCTATATAACAATATAAGTTAACCAGGTTCCTTGGCAGAGGACACCGGGCCTGTGGACTTGGGGGTGTTCCGGGACTCGGGGTGGGGCTGAAGAGATAGGGCTGGGGTGGGGCATTCACAGTGGCCCAGAGGCTCAGAGTGTCCAGCGTGGCTGAGGGCCCTCGGGCTGGGTGCCAAGGCCAGGGCCCAGATGGAGGTCGCTTGCCCAGGCAATGTCCAGGCATGTGGCTTGCCAGCGGCCCAGGAACCCCTCTCCATGGGTGCCACTGAGCACACTCTGGGGGTGCTGGGGAGTGGAGGGTGCCCCAGAAGCCAGTTGCAAACCATCCTCTCTGGCCTTGGGCAAGTTCCTCCCTCCATGCCTCAGTTTCCTCAGAGAGAGGGGTGGGAGGGTCTGGAAAGGACACATCCAGCCCTGGATCGGGTTTGCTCAGCGTGAGGTTCAGGGTGAAAGGACCAGGACAGGGCTGGGGGGACCTCACAGGCACCGAGAGGGGGTGGGAGTCCCAGACGGAGCAGTCGGGTTTCTCAAGGCACAGGGCCCGGCTGGGCAGGGGCCAAGGCAGGAGCCTCCACCCACACCCCCGGGGTCCCTGGCATGTCCTTGTGCCATACGGGTCCTCAGTGTCCCCATCTGTCAATGGGGCAAACATCCCTGCCCACTCCCCGACTGCCTGCCGGCCCCGTCACAACACTCTCCTGGGGTCAGGCTGGCTCCAGGGTGGGAGGGGGCTCTGTAAACTGGAGGTGCCAGGCCAGGAGGGTGACAGGATTGAGGAGGGGACGAGGCCCTCCTGGAACCCGACACGGGTGACATTTTTCTTTGCTTGATACGATTTTCAAAAGAAGGGCGGGCGGCTGAGGGCCCTGTCCGTGGCTCTCTTCCGAGGCCCCCTTGGCGCGCTGTGGGCCGCTGAGCCCCGCCCAGCTCACTTCTGGGACCGCAGACACAGCGTCCCCACCAAAGCGGGCTGCCTCGGACGTGCAGGGAGAGCAAGCAGGGCGGGTGCCACTGAGTCAGGACTGGCGACACGCTAGCACTGAGAATCCTCCTCACAGACCATGAACACATAAATAACTCTCGTCGGCATCCGTCCACACCGCCCTGGGGCCAAGCTGCAGGCAAGGCCTGGAAAACGGTCTCACGTGACCGGCTGGCATGGCCGTGCTGTGTCCGTGCCACCAGGCAGGGCAGGGGACCCTCAGAGTCTTGTCATCACTTTGCTTTCCACGATACAGGAGCGTCCTGGAGCTTCACTTTCCCAGAAGAAAGGAAAGGCGTTTGCTGGGCCGTCAGGGGGGACCAGTACCATCGGCCTTGTCCTCTCGATAGGTGATGGGCGCCATTCTGCCACGGGAGGTGACGGGAGGGAGTGGCAGGAGGGAGCCCCTGGGGGACAAGGAGAGGCTGTGGGCCCCGGCCGATGCCCTCCTGCACCGGGAGCTCCCGCTTTCTGCGTCCACCTCTGCCCAGAGCCGGCAGCGCCGCAGCAGGAAGGCAAGGAGCAGATGTGCAAAACGCCGCCGGTGGGGGTGCCGTGGCCGCGCGCCGTGGCCGCCTCACTTGCAGGTGAAGACCTCCGTGCGCTCGCTGCAGGTGTTGCACCTGACGAAGCAGCACCAGTGGAACTTGCAGTTGCACTGCCAGACCTTGGTGTACTGGTGGGTGTTGTAGCCGCGGCCACAGCACATGGTGTCGCAGCCGTCCGCGCCGGGCGAGGTGCGATTGCACAGGCGGCCCTGCGTGCCCACGCTGCCTGTGGCCGCGTCCTCCTCGCAGTAGTTGGGCGACTTCTCGATGTACACCAGGTCCGTCTCCATGGGCTTCTGGTAGCTGCGCAGCTGCTTGATGCGCAGGAAGGTGGGCTGCCGCAGGCGGCTGGCCCGCACCACCTCCACCTGCACGGCCGCGTTGTACTTCTCCTTGAGCAGGTGGCCCACCTCGCGGAACTTGGGCAGCGTGGTCCAGCAGGTCTTGGTGGTGCACGAGCCTGACACACCGTGGCACTTGCACTCCAGCTGCATCCGGTCTTCCAGAACCTGCAGGAGACAGAGCAGCTGCCCGACACCGCGCAGCCCGAGCTGGGCGCCAGCCAAGCCCCCGCCCCCACCTCCAGCCTGACCCCAGAGCCCACTCCTCCACTTCGCGCTGTGTGACCACAGGTGAGTGTCTCTCCCTCTCTGAGCCTCAGCCTCCTCGTCCATTAAATGGGGCTGCTAGCAACAGGTCCCTACCACACAGGACGGGTCCAGCGGGAATATTCAGGACTTGGCAGAGCTTGGTGTGCTTTCATCCAGTGCGTTTCGTTAGGTTCTCCCAGCCCTCCAAGGCGTCTCTACCGCCATCAGTGTGCTGATGAGGAAACTGGGCTGCAGGGCACAGGGCAGCAAGGGGCCCAGCAACAGTAGGTGCTTAATAAATGTGCGTCCCTCCCTCTTGCCACTCCCTGCCCTTGTGCCTGGGATAGGGGCTGGCATGCAGTTGGTGCCTAAGCAGTGGCTGTTTGTGAGAGCTTGGCATGCCCGTGGAGCTCAGGGCACGTCTGCCCAAGGACCTGGCTGGGGTGAAGGGGCGAGTGTGCGGGTCGCCAGGTGGCCGTGCTGGGAAGCGGGTGGCCCCAGCCCGCCTGACGCTGTTCTTTCTCCCCAGCTCCACGGGGCCCTCGATGGCAGCCGTGTGTTTTCCTTGGGCCTCCCTCTGAGACCCCGGAAGGCCTGTTCCCAGAGCCAGCCATGACCCCAGGTACTCATTTACCCAGATCGAAAGGGCCCTGCCAGCCGGGCCTGATTAAAGATGGGGAATCATTAGCTGCTGCTCTGCGGCGGCAGAAGGGCCATTTGTCAGCTGTCGGGGCTCCGCTGGCCTCACCTTGGCGGCCCAGCTCTGGCCCACAGAAGTCCCCGGCAGGTGAATGAATGCCTGAATGAATGAGCGAGTGAAAGACAAAGAGGGAGGGAGTCGTAGCCCACAGATACGGCCGCTGCCCCAGGCACCTTCCCTGGCCCAGCGCATGAGGCCCTGGATCTCGGAGGGGACAGTCCAGTGAGGGAGGAGGAGGAGAAGGGCATGCACGACCAGGTGCTGCAGGAGCCCTCGAGAACCTCACCCTTCTGGGTGACGGTGCCTGGGCTGGGGCCTTCCTGGAGGAGATAGCGCCCACACTGGGTATTGATGGATGAGTAGGAGCTTGTTAGACAAAGAGGAGGGTGTTCAACAAAGCCCTCCCCTTGTTAGACAAAGCCCTCCCCTTGTTAGACAAAGGGGAGGGCTTCAACATGGGCAAAGGTCTGGAGACCACCGGGCCTGAAGGGAGAGACCAGGCCACATGCATGTCAAGTGGGCACAGGGTGGGCCCTGAGGCTGGGCCTGGAGTTGGGGGTGTCATCTGCTCTGCGTGAGCAGAGAGGACTGGAGAGGCCGGGGAGGAGGAGCGGCGGGAGGCTGACAGCAGGTGCCAGGAGCTGATCCTCCCCACAGAGGCCTTGATGGCCCGAGGCCTGGCTGGGTGTCCAGGCTAGAGGTTTTGTGTGCCAGGTGGCCCTCTGGTGTCCCCACTGGTGGCCCCCCTATGGCCTGTTGTACAGCTGCCTCCCCACTGCACTCTGCTGCCCTCCCCCCACCCGTCTCCCCATCCAAATCAAGGCCAAGTGGCTCAGCCTGCACCTTCATGCCCGCCTGGGGACCTTCAGACCCTGCGCGGCCAGGCCAGTGACCGGCAGCTGATGAAGCCGATTGGGCAGCTGTTTGCAGAGTGAGGGGCCACATCCTCGCTTGGCTGGGTCCCCTGGGCCAGAGCCTCGCCCGGGAGGTGATCACAGGATTCAAGAATGTGCCGTTTCCTTCTCCTGCGCCCGGGCCATGAGCGCGACAGCAATGGAGGCGCCAGCGGCAGCGGGAACGCTGGGGCACTGAGACCTGGCCCCCGCCCCAGAAGAGCACAGCGCAGGGCACAGAGCAGGCACTGAGCGGGCTGAGGCAGGGGCCACTCTCCCAAGCCTGGGTTCCTCTCCCTGCCAGGACTGTGGGGGTGGGTGGACTGGGGCCCTCTGGGAAAGAGCCAATTTGGGGTTCTTTGCAGAATAAAGGTGTGGCCCATGCCCTGGGAACAGTACTCCGCTATAGCACGGGGGCTGGGAGGAGTCATGGGGTGGTGGACCAAAGCCCTTCCGGGGCAGCCTGGTGTCCGGATGCACCAGCGGAAGGCACGCTACACACCACCCCAGCCACAGCCTGCGGCCAGCGGCCCTGAGCCCGGGGCGTGGACGGAGGCCCCTGCACACCCTCTGCTGGGGCAGCCCCCAGGCCTGCCCATTTCCCGACCCTCGTGGCGTGGGCCTGACGTGTGAGCCCCTGGGGACACGGCCCATGTCAGCTTCACCCTGTGACCACAGGCCCACATCGTGGACTGAACGTGATCAGCAGGTGAAGCTGCTTCATCAGCCGCTGGGCCGAGATGGAGAGAGTGTGGCCGTGAGGTCCCGCCGGGCTCGGGGGGACACCTTCTCGGCTCTGGGCTTGGCCTGAGTCTTGCGGTGCCTTGCTCAGGTAAGGGCTGTGCTGAGTCACGGTACACGTCCAGCTAACAGGGCCGCTGCCCCTGCTCCCGGAGCCGGGGGTGCTCCACAGTGATGACGCCCACCCTCACGTGACCTAGAGAGGAGCCCAGAGGTGTCCGGACAATAGGCCCGGGCCTCCCAGGGGGACAATCTCTTGCCTTCACTGGGGTGGTGCGGAGGGAAGAGACCCGGCTTCCACTGGCCCAGGCATGGCCTCCATCTGCCCCACACAGCAGCAGGCCACACACTGGTCACTCACACCGGCACAACCACAGGGGACGCCCCAGGGCTCCTCCTGCACAGGCACTGTGTGGCTGCTCATGGGAGCCCACTCAGCCCGTGCGGAGCTTGCGGGGCAGCCAGGCCGGGGCTCGTGGAAACAGGGCGCAAGCAGGCCTCTGGGCTCAGCCCCTCTAACCCCCGCCCACCAGGGCTCCAGCCTGGGGTGAACAGCCAGTGTGGTGGCCTGAACAGTAGCCCCTCTCCAAGTTCATGTCCCCTGGGAACCTCAGAAGGGGGCCTCACTTGGAAACAGGGTGTCTGTGGCTGTAATTAAGGATGGGGATGGGATAACGCTGGGTTATCCGAGTGGCATGAATCCAACGGCCAGTGTCCTCCTGAGAGACGGTGGAGGAGACAGGCTCTGGGGAGGAGCCCACTTGAAGACAGGCCGGGGCTGGAGTGATGCGGCCACGAGCCGAGGAGCACCGGCAGCCACCGGCAGCTGGCAGAGGCAGGAAGGCTCCTCCCCTGGGGCCTTGCAGGGATTGGGCCGGCTGACACCTGCTACTGGGCTCTGGCCCCAGACTGCAAGAGAACGTGTGTGTGGCACGTAGCCGTGGTGACTGCAGCTTGCTTTCCACCTGACCTGCTGGACAACGTGCTCCTGAGGCGGTGGGGTGGGCAGGCCTGGAGCCCTGGGAGATGCAAGAGCACCCAGCACTGGGGGGCTGTGAAGGTCTGGACCCAGTTCTTCTGGAAACCCCAAAGAGCCCCACCCACACCCACTCCTGCCACCACGAGCACTTTGCTGCTGGGAGAAGGAGCTTGCCACCGAGGGTCACTGTGAAGCCACCACCTTTTCCAAGGGCTCAGGCCATATCTGTGCTACACGGCTGTACGGCCAGGGGCTGTTGCAAGGGTTGGTGGGGGAGCAAAGTGCCTCTTGCCCACCATGCAGATGACGAGACAGAAGCTCAGCAGGGGGACGGGCTCAGCCAGGGCCTCACAGACAGTTGGGAAGAGCGCGGTCTGGGAGTCTGGCAGCTGACCACTTTAGGCCCTTTCCTGTGGCTGCCCCGTCCCTGCCAAGCCCTCAGCCTGCCACCATCGAACCATCCATCATCCATTCATTCATCCATCATCCATCCATCCACCCATCTATTCATTCACCCATCCATCCCTCATCCATCCATCCATCTATCCAAACATCATCCATCCACCCACCAATCCACCCATCCATCCATCCCTCATCCATGCATCCATCCATCCACTTATTTAACCACCCATCCCTCATCCATCCCCCCTCCATCTCTCATCCCTCCGTCCATCCGTCCATGCATCCATAATCCGCCCATCCATCCACCCATCCATCCATGCATCCATCCAAACATCAACCAGCCATCATCCATCCACCCACCAATCCATCCATCCATCCACCCATCATTGCTCCATCCATTCATTTGATGATAATAACCACCTGCTGCATGAAAATCTCCACGTCTACAAAAGACAGTCAAAACCTTGGCCTGGTGTTCAAGGCCTGTTCTGTGCTGGCCCCTGCTTGCTTCTTCAGCCTCGTCTTGTGCTCCCACCAGCCTAACCCATCTGCAGCCCTCCTGGGGCCAGCTCCTCTTGCCTGTGTTCTTCTCAGCTCTGCATATCCTTTAAGGCTCCACTCTGATGGCACCTTTTCCAGGAAGCTTCCCTTCCCTGCCCAACCTCCCAGGCTGGTGCTGTCCTGGGTGTGGTTCCTGTCCCCTTCATGTGGACCCAGCTCCCACAGCCAGGGCCATGTCTGGCTCCTCTCTGCCCCTGTGCCCAGCCTAGCACCCGGCCCAGAGAAAGGGCCAGGAGCGTTTGTTGAATGAAGATGTGAGTGACCAGTGGCCTGGGGCAGAGGGATTCTTCAACTCCTCTTTGCATGGGAGGCAAGTCCGCCTGTGCCCGAGGAGCCTCTCAGGCCCTGCTTCCCCAGGTGCAGCCCCCGGGGAGGGGAGCTGGCCCGGCGTTCCACTCGGCTGGCCGCTCTATCTCGGGCCATCTTGCCGCCATGGTGGCTGCTCCTCCCAGCCAGTATCTGGGCCCTCATCTCCCTGCGGGTGGGGCCAGGCTCGCCCTGGCTTCTTCCCCAGCGCGTCCCTATCTGAATTTCCTCCACTACACCCGCACGCCATCCCATGCACGCGAGAAGCTGGCTGCTCTTCAAGAGCCCCCGACTCACGGTGGCCCCCTTGCTCAGGCTGCTCCCCATCCCGGGAGCATCCCGTCCCCAGGCTCTCAAGGTGATCGGGCCAGAGGCTGCCTCCTCCAAGAAGGCTTTCCTGGGCTGTGGGCACATCACGTCACCACTCAGGGCCTCAGTTTCCACACTTTGGGGATGGGAACGGCACGGCTGCCTCTTAGAGCTGTCGGGCGGCTCCGAGTGACGCACATGGAGGACCCAGGCGCCTGGCGCCACCCACCGCACACCTGCGGGCTCAGGTCCCCAACTGCCTCCCCTGGAAGAGGCACCTGAGGCTCAGAGAGGTCGGAGACCCTCGGGGGGCACAGCGGCCACCCCGCCCCGCGCGCGCCCTACCTTCCTGCCGGCCTCGTTGTTGTGCAGGTTCATGAGGCGCCGCGCGTTCTTCTTGATCTCGCGGGCGTCCACGAAGCGCCGGGAGAAGTCGATGCCATAGCGCACGTCGGCGGAGCAGCCGCCCCACTTCCAGCCCTCGGCCTGGTTGTAGTAGCCCTGCTTCTCCCGGTCGCAGCCGCAGTTGCTCAGGTTGCCCTGGCTGCAGGCGGCCGTGACGGCGTGGGCCACGCCGGCCGCGGTGATGGCGTAGGTGAAGGCGGCCTCACGGCTCCCTGCGGGAGAGACGGGGCGCACGGTGAGGCCCCGCAGCTCGGAGCCGGGTGGGCTCAGGCGACTGAGGGCCGGGCCTTGGTCCCCCTGCTCCTGGCTGGCTGTGTGACCTGGGGCTCATCGCTTCCCTCTCTGAGCTTCCGACTCATGAAAGTGGGGCTGAAAGTGCCCGCCCTGCAGGGCTGTGGTGAGGGCAGTGCCTGGTATACAGCAGGCACTCAGTGCATGCTGTGACCTGCCCACCAGCATGTAACCCCCCATCGTCAGCCTCTCTCCCTGTTCCCGAGAGAGAGAGGCCCAGTTCCTCCAGCCCCGGGAGAGAGCAGTGAGCAGTGCGGGCTCCGTGTCTCTGCCCCTCCCCTCGGCCAGCCTCCCAGGCACTGCTCCTCAAGGACAAGCCCCTTGTGCTGACCCCCGCGGGGACCGCGTGTGCGTGGAAGATGGAAGCTGGGGCCGTGGGGAGCACAGGGGTGCCCCATCCCCACCCGCCAGCCAGGAGCCCAGGCAGACGCCATGCAGCGAAGCCCACCCAGGCTCTCTGTTGCGGCCTCCCTTCGTGACGACCCCGCTTCACCCCATCACCAGGCCCTGGTCCCCTGAGTCTCCCCTCTCCACTCAACACCCCCACCTGGCTCAGGGGCCCCTGAACTGCCTCACCAGTGCTCCCTTCCCCTCACTCCCCCGGCTGCCAGCTGGGTCCTCCCAAGCGCAGTCCGGGCAGAGCCCTCCCTCCCCCCGGCAGAGCCAAGCCCATGGCTGGGCTGGGAAGGGAAGGCGCCAGGTCAACGCCCGCTGGCCTCCCTGCCCCTCTCCCGTCCTCTGCCTAGAACAATGACTGGATCCTTCTGGGTGCTGCTCACATACCCGGGGGGTTACGTGGTCTCTGGTGAAATTCCCTTTCCCTTCATGCCCAAATGCAAAGGACCTCCCAAGGCCTGGTTCCAATGCCTCCTCCTCCAGGCAGCCTTCTCCAGACTTCCCGCCAGGAGGGCGCCCTTGCTGTTGACCCTAGTCCCAGACAAGACCCGGATCCAGACACTCTCTCCCTCCTGAGCCCTGCACGTGGGGACTTCCGCATGAGTCCAAAGGCTCCTTGTCCACTTCTAACCGCTTCTTCTTCTTCTCCCACAGCCCCTGGCCGGGTCCTGAGCATCCTTCCATCCCTCTCCGCTTGCCCAGGCCAGGGCTGTGTGGGCTCCGGGGCTGGCCCTGGCACACGCAAGCTCAGTAATGCCGACTGGAGAACCAAGAACCGAACCCCACAAGTGGTTGTCTTGCCACCCATCTCAGCAACACCCAGCGCAGGCCCCGCACCCAGGCGCAGGGCGGGGCAGCGGGAGACCCACCTGCAGCCAGCGCACGAGTCCCGTGCCCAGCGCCTGCGAGCACCAGCACGGCCCTCCCTGTGCCCAGGGCTGTCCTGTTATCAGGGCTGAGGTGACTGTACGCAGACTGAGAGAGGCTCCATGGCCAAGTCAGGTCTGTGCTATGAGCTACCATTAAGCACCAACTGCATGCCTGGCCTCATGCTAGGGGCTGACTATGTGCCCTGGGGGCCACCTTCTTGACCCCAAACAGCTGGGGGGCTCAGCTAGGTGGGGCCCCTCTTCCCCTGGGGTATCTTCCAAGGGGGGAGGACCAGGGTGGAGGCTGCTGTTCTTAGGGGCCCAGGGCCGAGTGGACTTTGGTGGCAGTCTGCTGTCATGGAAGGGGCCACAGCTTCTTGGGAACTACTTTCCTCTGAGAAGAACTGAGGGGAGGGTGGTGACCAGCGTCCCCTCGTCCCCAGCAAGATGCGAGCTGCAAAGAGCCTCTTCCTTCCAGCTCAGGATGCTCAGCCCCTGCCTGCCCTGGCTTTGCCCCACCTCCGCTCTTCTGCCCACTCCCTGCCTGGGACGGGGACAGGGAGGACATGGGACTCCACCTCCCTGGGTCTCAGTGAGGTCAAGATGATCTGAAGGGTTTGAAGTGGGTTATTGAACTCTCGGCATTTCCCGAGCGCCGCAAGCAGGGCCTGCGGACAAGCTGCCCGCCAGAAAGCCTCACCGGGGCCACACAGACAGAGGGAGGGAGAAGAGGAAGGTGGGGAAGGGAGGGAAGAGCTGAGAGAAGGGGCACGAGGGGGCATCATGGTACCTCAAAAGATTCCCTGACCTGCCTCTGTGGAGTGAAATCAGGGAAGGCTTCCTGGAGGAGGTGACATCCTAAGTAAGTACAGTAAGTCTTAGCAAGGACTACGAATTAACTCCCTGCGTGTGTGCGTGGTGGGTGTGATGGGCGGACACTCTCAGAGGTGGGCCGGCAGGGGTGGAGGTGCCGAGGTGTGGAAGGGTTTGCTGAGGTCAAGAGCAGTAACAGAAGAGGGTAGCGGTCGGGGGGCCAGACGGAAGCAGCGGCAGGTGTGGGGCCAGACACGGTGGGACTCGGACGTCAGGGCGCTTGCCCTGGCTACACGGGGACGAGGACCCTGGAAGCACTTGGAGGCAGACGGCAGAGCTGTGCTGGCCCGCCACCGTCACAGCCAACACTCACGTGGCTCTCACCTGCGCCAGGCACGCTTCCAGCCCTTCACGTGCGTTCTCACGTAACTCCCAACGACCAGGCGAGGCGGGTGGAATCATTATTTCCATTTCACAGGTGAGGAGACTGAGGCCCAGAGGGTATGAAACCAGGCGTTCGTGGCTGAGGCAGGGTGTGAGCCTGGGCAGTGGATTCAGAGCCCAGACAGGCTGAGGGAGAGGCGAAGGCCTGGGGCGGGGGCCCTCGGAAGCCACCTGCCCCCGCTTGGCCCTTTGTAGCCACGTGACCCTCAGCAGGGGGAGACGGGGAAGGGGCCGAGCAGCCCCCGGAGGAGGATGCCGCGTGGGGATGGACTGCAGACCTCAGTGTGGGGCTGGCGTGGGCAGACTAGGGCTGGGGGCTCTGGGGAGGCTGCGCTGGCTCCGGAGTGGGCCCGTGTCACAAGCGAGGCCCCCACTGGAGGAGTCTAGGAAGCCCAAGCAGAAGCCGAAGCAGAAGTCCCTGGGCGAGGACGGATGTGCTGCTCCCGCGCAGGCCCTGGAGCCTGCGGCCCTCCTGCTCCTGCCAGCAGAGCAGGTCGGTGCCGGACGTACTGCTGCCCCGCAGCCCCCAGGCAGGCCGCAGGTGCCAAGGCTGGGTCTGCGTGCTCTGAGGATGGGTCGTGGCAGCCGCCCTCCCGTCCTTCCTGCAAGCTTCTGCCCTCACCTGGCCGTGCCCACCCCGGGCTCCGGCCCAGTTACTCATCGGCTACTCACCGCCTGCCACTCCCGCTAGCTCCTTTATTTGGTTTTAATGAGCCAAACCCTCTCGTCTCTCGCCATGGAGACAAGGGGGAGGTAAATGCAGGGAGAAGCTGCAGTTTGGGAAGAATCAACAGGAACGGCGTTGGGTCCAGGGAGAGTCGCTGCCAGGAACCGTGGCTCCCTCGTGCCCGGCGGGCCGCACGTGTCATCACCTTTAATACCCACAACAGCCCCCCCCGGGGAGGGCCGGCTGCCCCATTCGACGGACCAGACGCCTGCTCAGAGGGCTTCGTCACTGGCCCAGGTCACACCGTGCTGGGCGTGGGGCCGAGGGCAGAGCAGTTCCAGGCTTCCCCGGCTCCCTCCCTCCCGAAACCACTCCTGGGGCCCTGGCTGGGGCGCCTTGCCAGTCCCCTGCAGTGCGTGCTCCCTCCCGGCAAGGGCGTGTGGGTGCTTAGATTTAGGAGACGCCGATCCTTGGTACCCAGTGCGGACAGCCTGGACCTGTGGGCCTTGCCCAGCAACATCGATGACCCCCGAGGTCTCTGTGACGACCTCCAGTGCCTCGGCCTGGCCCCCAGGGCCTGCCCCCCACCCACCGTCCTGTCCCACCACTCTGAGCTCCACAGCTGCTCCAGTGTGTCTAATAATGGGGGGTGTTGGGCGAAGGTAGCCTGGATGGTCTGTTGGGGCCAACAGCGGTCCTGGGGCCCCTTCCAGGACCCAGAGTCTCCCCAGCACAGGTCTGTACCCTCAGACACCGGAGCCTCGACAGCGCCCGGCAGTTCCCTTGAAACGCCAGCGACAGGTAAGCAGGCCCTGCGCTGGCCCCAGCCCCCAAGCCCTGTTGAGCCCCTACGTGGGTTTCTGAGTCCTAACGGTCCCCAAGGTCCCCAGCCCTGACGCAGGGCCCCCGTCTCCAGTGCAGTCTGCCTTTGGTGCCTGGGCCAGTGCCGGTGCACGCCGTTAGCCCACGGCCCCACCCGAGGTTCAGGATGGGCAGAGCGGGAGCTGCTGGGAGGGAGACTCAGGGCAGAGAGAGCCGGGAGCACTGGACTTGGAGTCTCACAGCTGCTGTGTGGCCCCAGGCAAGTCACAACCCCTCTCGGAGACTGTGTTCCAATCTGCCACAGCGGCCAGCACTGAGAGCAAATAGGACTAACAGGCGGCCAGAGGGCCAGGCCGGCTGCAGGGCCGCCACACACAACCAGGACTTCCAGGACAGGCCAGGGATCTCTCCCGAAGGCCCAGCAGCCCTGCCCGGGCGTCCGTCCACTGACATTCTGGGTAAACCCAGAGGAGCAGACCCTCAGAGACCACCACCCCCACGGGGGGACACTGAGGCCACGCAGGGACCCCAGCTCTGCTCTCTCTGCAAGTTTCTCAAGCTCAAGCCCGCACTGAGCCCGCGGTGCTCCCTCCGCGATGCCAGCAGACCCGACGCCGGAAACGGGAGTGTGCCCGGGCAGCGCTGTGGCCTCGTCCTGGCTCTGACCCCGCGGAGGAGGAGGACGCTGGAGACCCCGGCAGACCCTGGTGAGCAACTTCTGGAAAGAACAAGTGCACCTCTGGAGCAAAGCCGGGGCTCGGGCAGAACACGCTGCCCCCTCCTTCCTGGGGCAGAGCCAGGCGCTGAGCCCACCTTCCCCCAGCCCAGGTACGGCCTCTCCCCACCCCTCCATGGTGACCTGCCACTTCCTAGCGTCCACAGGGGGCTGGCGCACTATTTTTAGAAAGCCATAAAAAGCCGTAATTGAGCGCATAATGACCCGATTAACTACTGGGGGGGGCAGGGCGGGAAAGGCCCCGCGTTCCCTCTTAGAAGGGGGCCAGGAATCCGGAACCTCAGTCCCACGCCTCCCTCCCCAGCAAGAAGCCTGAGGCCCAGAGAGGGGCAGCACGCTGCCCAAGGTGACACAGCAGCTCAGGAAAAGGGGGAGCCGGGACCTGACGTTCTCAAGTGGCCAAGATGAGACAAAAGTCTGGGGGCCACACACAGTCCCAGAGAAGGAAGGGAGGCTCGGCGTCTGACACCTCCAGTTCCGGTCCAGACCCTAAACTTGGCCAGCTGGGTGACCTCAGACCAGTCAAGGGGCCTTTCTGTGTCCATTTTCCCACTTACAAAATGAGGACAATTGCTCCGATGTGGCCAGAAGGACACACGGCCCGGGAGCAGGCCGACCTGAGCTTCGCACCCACACACGTGACTCACAGCACACATGGGATCTCACGGGGGTCCACACTGGGGCGTTGCTGTGTGGCAGGTGTGTGTCTCTGCACGTGTGCCCAGTGCGCGCCTGACCCGCCCCGCACGTGGGGCCCGGGACGACAGTGCGTGCTGTGCACGTGTGTCTGAGCTGCCGCCAGCACCGCCCGGGTCACTGGTCCCCTCTGCCAACCCGTGTTTGCCCCTCTTTGAAAAAAACATGACGTTTTCTACAACTCAATAATAAAAAGGTTAACAACCCAATTAAGAACGGGCAGAGACCAACAGATGAGCAGATACAGAAAACGTGGTTTGTAAGCGCAATGCAAGACTGTCCGGCGAAGAGAAGGGAGTCCTGCCGTTTGCAGCCGCACGGACGGAACCGCAGGTCGTTACGTCAGGTGACACGAGCCAGGCACAGAAAGACGGAAATCACACGTTCTCGCGCGTGTGGGAGCTAAAATGTGGCTCTCACAGGTAGAGAGTCGCCGGGAAGGGTGTGAGGGGCACGAAGAGACACGCAGTTCCCGTGATCTGTTGCACAGTAGGGTGATACAGTTAACAACAGCGCTTTGTATATTTCGAAACAGAAGACTTGAGATGTTCCCGATACACAGAAATGATCGCTACTCGGGGCGATACAGACCCTAAATACTTTGACTTGATCATCACACGTTGTACGCACGTATCAAAATAGCACTTGCACCCCATACATAGGTACAATGTTATGCATTAACTTAAAAACTTTAAAAGCCAAGAAATAACGGGCAAAGGACGGGAGCAGGTGTGGCATTTCTCCAAAGAAGGTGGCCCACACGCATACAAAAGATGCTCAACATCGCTAGCTGCCAAAGACATGCAAGCCACACCCGCGAGGCGATGCCACTCCGCACTCGCTAGGTGGCTGAGATAAAAAAGCTGACGAGGACGAGCGTTGCAAGGAAGTGGGGAGGTGGGGACCCTCTGCACCACCGGCGGGAGTCTGATGGTGCAGCCGCCATGGAAAAGTCTGGCGGTTTCTCAAGAACTTCAACGTAGAGTCACCACGTGACCAGCAGTGCCACGCCGAGGCATAAAACTAGGAGAAATGGAAGCGTGCATGCCCGCAACACCTGGTACATAGACGTTCCCAGCGGTATTATCTGTAACAGCCGAAAGTGAAGCAGCCCCGATGTCCGGGGATGATGGATAAATGACATATGGCCATCCAGGCAATGGAACATCCTTCACCTTAAACAGGAAATGTGGCACTGACCATCCTGCGGTGGGAACAAGGCTCACAAACGTTACGCTGAGTGGACGAAGCCAGATACTCAAGGCCACGTCCAGTGTGACTGTGTGTATGAACTGTCCAGACAGGGACCGCTGAGGCAGACGGTGTCGCCAGGGCTGGGGCGTTGCGGGTGGCAACTGAAAGAGCAGGGTTTCTTTTTGGGGGGATGAAAATGTTCTAAAATGGATCGTGGTGGTGTTTGCAGAGCTCTGTGGATACGCTACAAACCCTTGACCCGCGCGCCCTAAACACACGAAATGCACAGCAGGTGCGTTGCATCTCAATAGGACTGTTCCAGAAACACAGCATTCGATGATCCCACGCACTTTGTCCTTCCGGATTTAAACCCTCACAGGGGTCCCCTCAGTGTGAATTAAGCTCCCACCTCACAATTAGGACACTGGGCTCAGAGAGGCAGGAGACTGGCCCCAGGTCACACAGCAGGTGAGCCGTGAAGCTGGGATCTGACCTGGGACCCCAGAGTTCACGCTCAGCCCACTCTGCACCCACCGGGACAGCACGACCCTAGCGGTTCTGCCTCCCACCTCGCTGGCCTGGGCCCCTCACTCATCTGTGTCGGCCCCTGACGCCAGACCCTCTGTTTCCGTCCGTGTGCCTCATCCCGAGTGCAGCCTCCCTCCCAGCCAAAGCCCCAGAGTCCCGGGGGTGAGGGGGTCAGCCCCCACCCCCATCCATCAAGCTCTTGTCCAAGGTCAAGCACAGAGCAGGGCTGGGGGTGGGGCAGACAGGCCGGGATGGGTTCACAGACAGCGGAGGTCATGGGCAGCGTAAGAACCATGCAGGGGTTCAGCAGGAGAGGGTGGCTGGACCAGGGTGCAGGGTGGCCAGAGAGGCCTCCTCTCAGCAAGGGACGCTGAAGGTGGGCCCTGAAGGATGAGACAGTGAGGAAGGCAAAGGCACAGGGAACAGTGTTCCAGACAGAGGGAACAGCCATGCTAGGGCCCTGAGGTGGGAGCAAACTGAGCATGTGTGGTTTGTCCCAGCAGAGATCAGTAGAGATGAAGTGGGTGACGGTCCTCGGGGGCTGCACCGTGTCACCCTAGGGGAAGATCTTAGGCTTTATTCCAAGAAGATCGTTTGCTCCTGGAAGAGGTTGCTCTGACATTTAAAAGGACCCTCTGGCCGACCCCATGGGGAGGCCATTGCCAGGGTCCGGGTGAGAAATGCTGGTGGCCTGCCAGGTGGAGGAGGTGAGTGGCCAGGTTTGGGGCAGTCTGAACATGGAGCCAATGGGACTGGTGGATTGGGCGAGGGGTTTAAGGAGAGAGGAGTCCAGAAGGGATCCCACGTGGGCCGGAGCAATGTGTGGGGCGGTCACCAAGTGGGGGTGAGAAAGATCAAGTTTGGGGGAACCAAAGGTGCTGCCTTGGCCGTGGGGGTGTAGGGTGCCGGGGACAGCAGAGGGAGGCGAGGGGCAGACGGGCACTCGGCCTGGCACCGGGGAGACGTCCCGCCTCGCCAGCCCCCATACCTGGGGCCAACCCCACGTAGAACTGAGGCTCATGCTGCGTGGCCCTGGCCAAGTCCCCCACTGCCCGGGCTCAGTTTCTCTGTGCACTATGGGATGAGGCCCAGTGCAGTGAGTGGGTTCTCCTTCAAGTCTCTCTAGCAGGGCAGCTTTTGTCAGCTGGGTCTTCGAAAAGAGCAGGTCAGCACCGGGCTGCTGGGGCTGCAGTGGGGCAGGGATGCAGGACGGCGTGGGGTCTCTGCGGCCTGGGCATGGGGACACTGCTGGCTGGTGGCCCCCTCCGTCCCCCAGCCCCCAGGCTCCTCGCGAGCCTAGAATTAGATGGGGAGTACTGCTCCCACACACCCAGTTCATAGGTGGGAGACAGACCCAGGCAGGGAAGGAGACAGCCCTGGGCCGCACCTGCAGGTCCTGGCTCAGCTGGTGCGGGGCCGTGTCCTGGTTGGGGTGCCTGTTCTGGACAGGGCACTAAGGCGGCTGCTGGGCACAGGAGCCAGGAAGAGTAGCTCAGGGACCCAGGAAGGGGCCCAGAGTGTCCTCTGCACCTGCCCACACCCCAGCCTGGGCCCAGCCACGGGGTGCAGCTCCCCGGCCCTGAGCTGGTCTCAGATCTGCCCCCTGCACACGCACGGCCCAGGCCGGGGGCATTGGAGGGAGGCGGGGAGTGGGGTTGGCAAGTCTGCGATGCCTCCAGGCCCTGGCTAGGCCCGAATCCCTCGTTATGCAGTGGAAGGATCGGAAGCCCAGAGCCCCAGCCCAGCGGGCGCCCTGTGAGCCTGGCCTGGACCAACTGGGCCCCGTCTGGGCTCTGCCCAGGGCCGGCCGGGCAGGCTGCCTCGAGCCCCTGGGCCTGCTTCTGCACCTGTTAAAGGCGGGTGACAACAGCCTGCCCCTTGCAGAGGCCTGGTGAGAGTCAGCGCAGTTCGGGGCTCAGGCTGGGCAGGGACGTGGGGAGCACGTGACGCCTGGCTGCTTCCCCCTCCCTCTCGGCGCAGGCCTGCAGCCGGGCGGGGGTGAGGGCCTGCGTGGGGCCGCGTGTGCGCGTGCTGTCTTTCCGCCTGTCTCTGTCCTTCCTTCTGTCTCCTTCCCTCTCTGTGTCCCTCTGTCCCTCTCTGTCCCTCTGTCTCTCTCTGGCCCCGCCCGGCCCCCACCCGCTCAGGCTGAGTCAGCGTCTCCACGCTCAGCTCTTCCCCGCCATTGTCGTAAACAGAGCGCTGGAAAAGCCATGCCAGGTCCGAACACGCCGGCACACCCGTGTGCCCGAGGCCTTTGTTCCGACCCAGCAGAGGCCTTCACACGCCAGGCGGCAGCCCCCAGGTGGGGACACCAGGCCCAGGGCGGGCAGCACGTGTGTCCTCCCCTGCCCCCGAGACACTGGGGGCCTGGGAAGGCCCCTCCCGAAGCCCTGCAGCCTCAGGCTGGCGCGTTCGGCCTCCGGCAGCCTGACCTCATGGGAGCTCCCGGCAAAACCAGCAGCTGCCTGTGTGCGGAGGCACAGGAGGCCCGTCTCCACGGGGCCTCCCAGCACCCTCCGTTACGTGGGTTCTGGGGGGTCCGCCAAGCTCCTCTGGCTCTCACAGGCCGTGTGGCCTTGGGTGAGTCACATGGCCTCCTTGTGAGCCTTAGTCTTCGTGTCTATGGTGTTTGGACAATGGGGTCTTAAGCCAGGGACACCTGTGACAGGCCCAGCCCACAGTGGGGCCTCAGGAGGTGGCTGCAGTTAAGAAAGAATTGAACCAGGCCGGGCGCGGTGGCTCACGCCTGTAATCCTAGCACTCTGGGAGGCCGAGGCGGGCGGATCTCTCAAGGTCAGGAGTTCGAAACCAGCCTGAGCAAGAGCGAGACCCCGTCTCTACTAAAAATAGAAAAAGAAATTAACTGGACAACTAAAAATATATAGAAAATATTAGCCGGGCATGGTGGCACATGCCTGTAGTCCCAGCTACTTGGGAGGCTGAGGCAGAAGGATTGCTTGAGCCCAGGAGTTTGAGGTTGCTGTGAGCTAGGCTTGATGCCACGGCACTCACTCTAGCCCGGGCAAGGGAGTGAGACTCTGTCTCAAAAAAGAAAGAATTGAACCTTCTGAAACTGCGGCAGCCGGAGACAGGCTCGGAGATCGCCGAGGGCCCCACCCTGTCCTGCCTCAGGGGACAGGAGCCCAGAGCCCTGGGCCTCCTGCGCATGGACACCTAGTGTGGACAGCTCTGTGCTGACCAAGTGGAGGGATCTCCTAACGCCATCCTCAGAAGAGACCCCAAGTCCTGGCAGAGCCCCAGCCCCAGCCTCAGTCCCTCCTGGCATATAGGTGGGTACACTGAGGCCCCCCCCCCGGCACGGGGCTGTGCCCAAGGTCACATGGTGGGACCTGGGCCACTGGCCCAGCCAGGGTCTGAGTCCTTGGCAGTGCCATCTCCCCTCCCAGACCCCGTCCCCACTCCACTGTAATCCTGTCTGTGGGGGCCCACAAGGGACGGTGGAAAATTCCCTCCTTGGACAAGTTCTAGGTGGCCGTTGAGGGGCCGTGAGGAAGGATCCGGGACTGGACCATGGCCCAGGCCGCAGCAGCCAGCTGGTCAAGGCCTATTGACCACCCACAGGAAGGTACACAGCCCTATCACTTTCTGAGGTCCCCTCGGAACCACCCTCCCAGGCGCAAGCTGACCTCCACGGAGGAGGCAGTCCCCAGCCCATCACACCCGAACCAGCAGCGGTGTGGGCGGCTTTGCCTCCAGGAAAGTCTTTCTGACCCTCATGTTCGATGATCCAACTGTCCCTGGAGTCCTGGCTGCCTGGCCCTTGAGCCTGGGACTCGCCTGCTCTGAAGCCTCAGGCTGGGCCCCAGGATGAGGGTGGGGTGGCGGATGGTGGGGTTGCGAGGATGAGGAAGGGCAGTTCTCAGCCTAGGGCCTGCGGACCACCGGGCATACCCAGCGCAAGGCACTGCCTCCCCGCCTGGCCCCATAGGCTGTGCCCACCCCGGCGTGGCATCCAGCAAGTGCTCAATGCATGCAGGCTGAATGGCAACCAGGGCTGTCGAGGGGACCCTGTACTGACTGTCCCGGGAAGTGGCCAGTTGGTGGCCCTCTGCCCTCGGACCACCCCACCTGTGCTGGAGGACACAGTCCTCAGAGGGATGGCCAGATCCAGGTTCAATGTCCCCCTGCCCCAACCAGGTGACTCGGGCCACTCTGTCTGTCCCCTCTGGTACAGCACCACTCAACAAAAGTCTCAGGTCAGCCGCAGGTGTCATCTGAAATTTTCTACTAGTCACAGCAAGTGAAAATAACCAGGTGAACTTAATTTTGATAACATATTTTATTTAGCCAATATATCCAAAACCTTACTCCAATATGTACAGCGTAAGGACCACTAAAGGGACGTTTTACTTTTTTGGAAAGTCTTCAAAATCCCTCCTGCATCTTACACTCACGAGACCTCTCAGTTTGCACACACCCCAGAGGGCACAGCACAGCCTCAAGCCCCTGCCCCCGGGGAAAGCTGGGCCTGGCGTGCACACCCTCTGCAGGGCCGTGGGCACACGAGGCCCGGAGTCGCCCTCTCTCCCGCGGGCCCCTCGCCTCTCAGATGCCCAAGGTGGGTCACCATGCCCCCTTGGACAGTCTGGTGACCGACAGCCTTTGCTGAGCCCGTGAGCACACTCCCCATGCAGAGCTCACCCACACAGCAAAGGCGGGCAGGTGGCACTGCACCTGTGCCCCAGGCGCTCGCCTGAGCCTGGTCATGATGGGGTGTGGCTGAGCCGCCCTCAAGGACACACAGCCCCAGCCCCCTGCCAGTGGGTCCCAGGGGGCTCTGGGCTGAGGCGGGGGTGGGCAGAGGCTAGAGGGTGCCAGCATGCAGAGGGAAGGCCCTGGTCTGCTCGGAATCTTCCAGAAGCCTGCCCCTGCCCCTCCAGCCTCAGGCCTCCCCACCTCCCGTTAGTCCTCAAAGTTCCTGTGATTCCTGGAAGATCCCATCGGCTTTCTGGACCCTGAGCTTCCGTGCAAAGTTTCCCTCCACCCGAAGCCTGTCCCTGTGCCCACCTCCGGGCGGGCCGGGGTCACACCCTCAAGGACACCCTTTCTGACAGTCCTGATTCGATTGTGGAGCCGGTTAGAAACTCCCTGCCTTGCTCGGGGCCTCGGGGGCCACGTTCCTAACACTTTCCTGGAACACAGGTTCTCCCAACCTCGTGTGTCCCCGTCCCTCACCCCCATGGCAGAAGACTGCTGAGCCAGGCGACGCGCTCCCCCTAAGCTCGCTTCCGGTTAATAGCAGAGACGGCTTAGGAGGGGCCTGGGCCGTAAGCCTCCCTCCGTACATGAGGAAACAGGCCAGGGACAGGCTCGGGTGGCCAGAGAGTAGAGGCCACCAGGCATTAGGGACACCATGTCGATGGCCTCGTGTGGGCCTTGAGCTTGAGAAGCAGCAAAGCAACAGGCACCCAGAGGCTGGGGCACAGCCATCACGGGGTTCCCCTCTGCAACACCCATCTAACAGGGAGTAGTGGGCGCCCCATCCCTGGAGGCAGACAAGAGACCTGCCCAGGTGCTGGAAAAAGGATTGGAACTTTTGCGGGGGGGGGGGGGGGGTCGATTTGCCCTTTTAAGGGGTTTCTTTTCAGCCCTCAAGATTTAGGCAGGGCCAAGGTCACAGGCAAGGCCTGGAGGGGCTGCCCCACCCACTCAGGCCATCCCCCCTCTCGGGGCCAATCATTAATCGGCGCTGCTTGAGTGGCTGCTCCCACGAGTGCCCCCGGCTGCCTGCCAGCTCATGGCCCGGCTCCAGTCCCGTGCCTGGGGCACCCAGCACACCTGCCCAGCCCCACTTCCTGCTCGTGACTCCTGCAGCTGAGCCCCGGGAGGAGCAAGGTGCCTTCTCAGACCACCGTCAGAGCACCCGCGGGAGTCCTGCCGCCCTGCCCGGCCCGAGGCCAGAGTCCTGCTGGTTGAGAGCTGGGCCTTCATCAAGGGCAGCGAGGAGCCCTGGGGGCTGCAGGCTGGGCTCTAGAAAGCCCACCCACCGGGAGGCAGGGCGCAGGGGGAGCCTGGAGGCAGGCCCAGCCGGGGAGGATGAAGCACCAGGATGTGGCCGTGGCCTGGCTGTGGACAAGGCAGAGCTGAGGAAGGGGTGAAAACAGCGTTCCCCCAGTGGGGACATCAGACATGAATAAGCAAAGGGGAGGAGCCTCCCAGGCTGAGAAACAGCAGGAGCAAAGTCCTGGAGGTGGGAAGGGCCCTGGCGTGCTCAGGGAAGACAGAGAAGCTGGATATGGAGGGAAGCAGGGGTGAGAGGTGGATACTCAGATTTCAGACCAAGAAGTTAACTTTATCTGGGGGCAATAGGGAGCCACTGCAGGTTTTGGAGGAAGGGAGTGGCATGGCATGGCTTCTGTTTAACCCAGTAAGTGGGGCTGGCAGGGGGAGGAGGTAGTGAGAGCTGCCAAGGGGAGGGACAGAGAAGTAGGCCCTGCAGTGGACACAGAGCAGAGGGTGGACGGGAAAGTGACACAGGTTTCTGCCAAGACAACAGCATGGTCAGGTGGGGGGAAGCTGGGGATGGAGACTGGAGTAGCAAGGTGCCAAGTGTGTCAGGCCAGAGGTCCCCAGGGGTCCCATGGGAATCAAAGCCATGGGGCAGGGGGACAGCTGGCAACACGAAGGCCACGGCTGGCCTGGACAAGGAGCCGTGGAGGCGATCATGGGTGCCAGAGGGGTCAGCGGGCACAGACAGCACTGCTGAAAAGCTTGTCTCCGGGATGCTCATGGGGGGCCTGGGGGGCCCCCCTAGAAGCAGAGCCTGAGACGGATGCTACACTCTCAGGAGTGAAGGAACCACCACGTCCCTCACCCCAACTCTTGGGGTCCCAAATAAAGTCGAAGCTCCTGCTCCTCTGTCCAGGCACAGGACGCCCCGCATGGTGAGGCAGGGAGGATTGCCAGCAGGGGTGATGGACGCCTGGATCACCTCATCGTGTCCAGACCAAGTGACCCCAGGAGACCTCGCAACCCCCAGGGGCTGTGGAGCCCAGAGTCTCAGGCTGAGGGCCAGGCAGGCAGGTGGGTGCCTGGCACGAAGCCGGCCCCCATGCCAGTGCCCTGCCCATGGGGTGGATGGGCGGCCCCACCCTCCGTGGCTGGCACCTGGAGGGAGGGAGCTGCACTTGGGTGGTGGGCCCCAGGGAGGGGGCGGTGCCACCCACAGGCTGCTCACCACAAAGGGGCCCCCAGGGACTTTCCCCTGCGCCACCTCCGCCAGCGCTCCAAGCCCTGGCCCGGGTCCCGGCAGCTGCGGCCTGATCAGCGGGCCCAGGCTCCTCGGCCCTCTGGATCAGAAGGACGGGCTGTGCCCTCGGGCTGGGCACCCCTGCATGCCTGGCGCTGTGCCCAAGCTGTCACTCCCCCGACCCTCACGACGGCCTGGAGGGCAGGTCCTGTCACCATCCCCACCCTCGTGCATTCCACAGCTGTTTACTGAGCACCGCTGCGCGCAGGCATGGGGGACCCAGATGAGGACCTGCTGGCTCAGAGCTCACGTCACAAATGAGGAAACCGAGGCCCTGTGCAGCCCTGAGGGATGTGCCCAAGGTCACACAGCTGGATTCAAATCCAGGTCAGGCTCCAAAACTCACTTTTTGTTTTTTTAAGAGACGGAGTCTAGCTCTGCGGCCCAGGCTGGAGGGCAGCGGTGCAACCTCGGCTCACAGCAGCCTCAAACTCCTGGGCTCCAGTGATCCTCCCACCGCAGCCTCCTGAATAGCTGGGACTACAGGTACCCACTACTGCACCCAGCTAATTTTCCTTATTTTTTGTAGAGACAGGGCCTCACTATGTTGCCCAGGCTGGTCTCAAACTCCTGGCTTCAAGCGATCCTCCTGCCTTGGCCTCCCAAAGTGTTGAGATTACAAGGAGGAGCCATCGTGGCCTGTCCAAACTCACTTTGTTATTTAAGTTCTTCTCTGGGTATCCATCCCCTTATCTGTAAAATGGGCACAATGAGGCCTATTCCCAAGGCTGTGAGGACAGAGAGGGGGGTGAGTGGCCCCCAGGACTGTGCACAGTCAGCAGGGACCCTGCCACCCCCACATGACGTGTTTTGGAGGCCATGGGGTGCCCAGCGCTTCCCCAGCCCGACCCACAGCGGCGCCCACCCTGCCCTCCAGCCGTCAGATTCACCGAGGCTCCATGTGTCACGCTGTCCCCACTGCCTGGAAGACGTTCCCCTCACGGAAGCATGACAACCTTCACATAGCACTTCCTGGGGGCCAGGCACCATTCTCGTCGAGCCCCCAGCAACCTCACGCAGGAAATGCCACTTTCGTTCCTATTTCCCAGGTACGGAAACGGAGGCGCAGAGACAAAGCAACGTGCCGAGTCTACAGGGCCCCTGAGCAGAGTGGGGCGTGTCCCTCTCCCCTGTGCACTTCTCCCCACCTGACACCAGCCTGCGGGATCATGCCCACGTCAGGCACGGCCCAGAGCAAGGACCCCCATCGTGCACGTGGCTGGCTCCCCGCGAGGTCCCCTCTGCCCCGGATGCACAGTGTCCCTGAGGGCTGGGCCGGGGACGGCTGCTGAGGGCAAAGAAATTGGCCATCGGGAGGCCGACAGTCGGCAGGTGGGTGTCCTGGCCCCGGCCCTGGCCCCAGTGGCCCAGAGGCGCCCTTACCTACTCGGAGCTCTTGCCCGAAGACGGTCCTCTCGCCGAGGGCGGAGCAGTTCCAGCGCCCGAAGCGGAACTGGTGCTGGCACTCGTTGATGCCCATCTGCGCCCCCTCCCCGACCACAATGATGGCATCGGGCCGGCTCTGGCAGATGGCGCGCTGCCGCGGGGCCAAGCCAGGGATCTTGTTGCAGATGATGTTGGCTCCCAGGGCCACCACGGACGACAGCGCTCTGCGGAGGCAGGGAGAGGAGACACAGGCCGTGAGACCGGGTGGCGTGGCACCCTCCCCCATCCCTCCCCCAGCTCAGCACCCAGTCCCCAGCCCCCAGCCTCAAACCAAGCGCTGCCCAGCAGGGAACACTCCGATCCCCGCCCTCAAGGGGCCATTTTCTATCAACCCACACTCGTGGTCCCCGTGGGAGAAGGCACACACCCTGCCCCCGCAGCCTCGGGACGCAAGAACCACGAACCACAAGTCCCACGGACGCAGGAGCCACAGCTCCCAAGCCTCTGAGTCAGATACGCAGACCCTTCAAGGGCAGAGAGCATCACCTGAGATCTGACAGCCATCCATCTGGACAGTCCACAGCTGTCTCCGAACAGCAAACCCTGTCTCCCCAGCGACGGGGCTCTCCCACCACCCTCAGGTCCTCTGACACCCCCTCCCCGTGGTATCGGGGCCTGGCAGGCTGGGAGCCAAGCCCCCAGGTGCCGACTCCAGCTCTAGCCCCATGTGACCTGGGGAAGGCACTCCCCCTGTGAGCCTCAGTTTCGAAATCCATGAAACGGGTATAATACACCTGCTGTCCCCCCACTACACAGGCTTGGATGACCACGGGGAGGAAGGCCGCACACTGAGGGACGGCTGTGCGGCTTTCACTCCTTTCGGGGTGACTGGGTGCCATCACAGGATGAAACAGCACCCTCGGTGCGTTGGGCACCACAGAGAACTGCCCGCCCCCCACGGTCCCCTGAGGGTGCCTCCTTCATACTCCTCTGGCAACTTCCAGCCAGGAAGCCACATGCCAAGCTCACCCTTGACTTGAGGTGTTATCAACGAGATCGTTTGTTTGTTTGCTTAATGAGGCAAAATTCACATAACATAAAACAACCATTTTAAAAGGTACCGTTCCATTCCGTGGCGTCAGCATATTCAGCGGTGTGCAACCTCCACCTCTGTCAGGTTCCAGGGTATTTTCACCACCCCAAAAGGAAACTCTGTCCCCATTAGAGTCACTCCCCGCCCTCCCCCTGCCCCAGCCCTGGCAACCACCAACCTGCTTCCTGTTCCTACGGACTTGCTTATTCCAGACACGTCATATGGACGGACCCAGACAATACGTGACCTTTTGCGTCTGGCTTCCTTCATTTAGCAAAATGCTTTCAAGGGTCACCGTGACGTGGCACATGTCAGAGCTTCATTCCTCTTTATGGCTGAATAATATTCCATTGTGTGGACAGAAACATTTTGTTCAGCCATTCACCGCTCGGGGACATCTGGGCTATTGTGGCCGCTGTGACTCACGCTGCCATGAACATGCGTGCACAGGTTTTTGTTTGAGGACCTGTTTTCAATCTTTTCGGCACGGACCTGGGGTGGGACCGCTGGGTCATACGGTGATTCTTTAACTTTTTGAGGAGTTGCCAACCGCCCTCCAACGCAGCTGCACCGATTGTTTGGCTTTAAGCACCCAGTGAAGGGACAGCAAGCTGGAAGGAGGGGAGGGCCGCTTTCAGGCAAACCTCAGGCAGCCTTTGGTTCAAAACAGCAGAGCAGGCCTGCTTAGGGAGGGGGCGGAGGCTGGGAGCAGGGGCCAGCAGGGGCTCCCAAAGCTGTCGCTTGAGGCTCTGGGCCCCTAGTGCAGCGCGGCCCTCCTTCTACCCACGGCCCGCCGGCCCCTTTCCCAAGAGAAACGAGTCAGTGTTTTTCCAGGACAGCCGAGCACCCAAAGCCAGCTGGAAAGTCCCCGTGTGGCCTGAGCCCGCAGCACGTGCTGCCGCCGGGCGCCCCGGCCGACACTCAATCCCCACGGCCCGCCCGGCCCGCCCGCTAATCTGCCAAGACCTCCCCGGGTCTCCCACGGGCACAATGGGCAGAAACGCCCCGGGCCGGCGTTGAGGAAGAGCATCTGGACGGGTGGGGCTGGGAGCGGGCTGGAATCTGGGGAATTCAGCCCAAAGTAATTGTAGATCCTCGGAAAACCGAGCTGGGGAAATGAGATGGATGGGAACCCTGCGGGGCACCAGCCTCCACAGAGGGCAGAGCCCTGTGGGTCCTGGACCTGAGGGACTCTCCCCAGGCCCAGATTCTTCCAGCAGGCTCGGGGCTGCCAATCCCCCACTGCCCGCAGTAGGAGCCCCTGCTGGGGCGGAAGCCTAACAAACTGGGCCGTGCTGGGACTCGGGCGACTTAGGACAGATCCTGGGGGCCGGAGTAGATTGTGGCACTGGCCGCAGCCCTAGTTTCTCGCCTCCAGGCAGCCCCCAACTTCAAGCCCACTGGCAGCCCGATCTGACCCATAGCTCCCCATTGCCCATGAGATGATCCAGGCTCCTCTGCCTAGAATTAAAGGCCTCCTGGCCTCCGAGGACCCCTTCCCTTCCTTGTGCCCGCAGGCCCCTCTGAGTGCTGCCCTCCCCCCTTCGGCTGGCATCCTCCACCTGCCCGCCAGGCCCAAGCGAAAGCCCACTGTGCTCCAACCCCGTGGCCCCGGCACGGAGGAGGCACGCAGTGGGCACTCGCTTTGCAAGCACAGAACCATCCCAAGATCCCACAGTTACTGTCTCCACGCCGGCTTCCCACCGGACAGTGCCAAGTCTGCGCTCAATCGGGCCCCTGGGGCCGCGTGGGGTGGCCATCCCAAGTGTCTGTGGAAAGGGTGAGTGAAAAAACGAAAGAGCCAGTGCTTGAGAACCAAGTGCGAAAGGACTCCTGCCACTCAGCAGCAAAAAGACAAACAACCCGATTTTAAAGCAGGCAAAGGACTTTGTATAGACACCTCTCCGAAGAAGACACAGACATGGCCAACGAGCTCATGGAAAGATGCTCAGGCTCACCACCCAGGAGGAGAATGCAGCTCAAAACCACAATGAGAGACCGCTTCACTCCCCACAGGACGGCTATGATAAAAACAACAACAGCAGAAAGTAACGAGAGTTGAGGACACGGAGAAACCGGAACCCTCGTACATTGCTGGCAGCCACCGTGGACAACAGCTCAGCGGTTCTTCGCTAAGTCAAACAGAGAGTTACCCAGCAGGTTCACCGCTTGGGGTATATCAAAGCAATTCAAGACAGGTGCTGGAACCAGAATGCGTACGCGAGTGTTCACAGGTGCACTATCCATAATAATCCAGGGGTAGAAACAAACCCAAACGCCCATCGACGGATGAACACGTAAGCCAAGTGCAGTCCAGCCGCATACCGGAATATTATTTGGCCATAAAAAGGGAGGAAGCACTGATTCCCGCTGCCATGTGCAGGAACCTCAAGAGCGTGGTGCTCAGTGACAGACGCCAGACGCCACGACCACGTGGCGCGTGAGTCCGTGTGTGTGAACTCTCCAGAACAGGCACATCCACAGAGACAGAAAACAGCACAGCGGTTGCAGGCGCTGGGGGGAGGGACAGAGAGTGACTGCTCAGCAGGTGTGAATTTCCAGCAGGGGAAATGAACAAGTCACGGGACTAGACAGAGGTGGCAGTCACACGACATTGTGAGTGGGCTAAATGCCACTGAATTGTTCGCTATAAAATGGTTAAAGTGGTAAATTTTATTTCATGTGTATTTTAACCATGAAATTAAATAGTTATGTGTACGCACAGGACTGCCCCACAGCCCCCAGGGGAAGGGGGCTAGAGGGCCGTGGTCCCGCATGCTCACAGGGACACGTGGGGCTGATGGGGCAGGGACTGAAGGGGGCCCCGGCCACGCCCCCG
>CAUYRT010075797.1:0-31708 GCA_963574885.1 Lepilemur ruficaudatus
TAGGAGACAGGGAGAAGCATTCACTCTTAACAACTTGTGAAAGACTCCTCGAAATATTTGACTGATAGAGGAATAGGGGGATAGGAGTAAAGCGGGTGGAAGCATTTTGCAAGAGACTGGTAACTAGCAAGGAGACCCAGCCAAACTTGGCTTTTGTCATATTCCCTTACTAAAATACAGCCTGACAAGTCATGAGAAAACTGAGTTTTTTTTTGAGGGCCATGTATTTTCTGTTGTTATTAATAGCCCTTTATTAATGAATTTGCTTTATAGAAAATTAGAAAATACAGACAAAAATGCTACATTTCTATTACATTTGACACTTAAGTGGTGTGTATCTTTCCAGTTCTCTCTATAGAGGTTTTAACTAAATGAACTCATATAATACTAATATATACTGTTTTGTAACCTGCTTTTATCAGGCAATGATGTCTACTTATTTTAGTGTATTTTGTTTTATCTAACATACAGAACAGTTTTTTAATTCCTTAATGACCAAAAAGAAAAAAATATCCCTTAGAGCTGCTTTGTCCAAACCAGTCTCCAATCCATGATCACGCGCTGCATCCAGTTAACGTGGCAAAGTCTCCCTTCATCTAGCACTGTCCTTTTTTCATCACCCTGACTTGTTGAAGGAACCAGGACGACTGTTCTAGAAAATCCATTAAACCAGAAAACGTCACACTTTCTGGTTTGTCTAATTGCTTCCTTGTGTTATCATTTGGTTTGTTCCGCTCTCCTCTGTGTTCTCTGAGAACAGACGAGGTCAGGCACACTCGGGTGGCATGGGCATACTGTCCGCTGTGTTTTCTATAATCTAGATGTTATATCTAAAGGTTTGATGGATTAAAATGAAGCGTTTTTGGCTAGGACACTTCATAGGTGCATTATACACTTTACGTTGCATATCATCAGAAGATACATAATATGTATTTTACTCAAGTACCAGCTAGCTGTGTAATTTGGGGGGACGGTCTCTTCACCTCTTGGACTTCGATTTTCCTATCTACAAAATGAGAAGTTTGGCTTTCATGTCCTCTCAGGGCATTTATTCTTAACTATCCATCGACAGAAAGTAGGTGTTCAAAAATACTCATGGAAGGAATAAATATCAACCTGTTTTTTTACATGTATGTTTTGGCCAGAATATGAGGCTCTCTGTGACGTCGGTGGAATGAGAGAACTGGCTGGGAAAGGGAACATGTCACAGGTCTTCTTGCTGGAAATATCCAACATGGGGTGTCCCTAAGTCTGAGTCCCGAAATTATTAACAGGATGATATAAAGCTCTATGAAGAGTGGTAACAAAAGTTTTGTAATGAGGTTGTTTTGAAGTTTTCAACTCTTAAGGATGTGAAAAGCACTAGAAAGGGAATGAAGACATGTACTCTGTACCCTGCTACTCGTACACTTGTGGAGCAAGGCAGCACAGCAGGCCACTGACCAACTACACTCTTGGCAATTTTTGGATAATTTAAGATTCTCTTAGGCTTTCATCAATTATAGAAGAGGTTTGACTGTCAAATTTGCCAGTACTTTGGAAATTTCTACTTTCTCGGATCACCTATTATAATTTAGTATATAGAGGAAAAAAGTCTGGATGAATAAACATGTTAACTGTAATTACTCCTGGGAGTTGGCATTACCAGGGGAGACTTTCATTTTTTCCTTTACACTCTTTCTTTTTTTGAGATAGAGTCTCACTCTGTTGCCCGGGCTAGAGTGAGTGCCCTGGCATCAGCCTCGCTCACAGCAACCTCAAACTCTTGGGCTGAAGCGATCCTTCTGCCTCAGCCTCCCAAGTAGCTGGGACTACAGGCATGTGCCACCATGCCCGGCTAATTTTTTCTATATATATTTCGTTGGCCAATTAATTTCTTTTCTATGATTAGTAGAGATGGGGTCTCGCTCTTGCTCAGGCTGGTTTTGAACTCCTGACCCTGAGCAATCCACCCACCTCGGCCTCCCAGAGTGCTAGGATTACAGGCCAGAGCCACCTCGCCTGGCCTTCCTTTACACTCTTCGCAATTATTTGTATTACTTTTGGTATACAAAAGAATTTTAATGTGCTGTATTAAAAATCCCAAACTTAATATAGGCTTGTCCTCCCGACATTTCAGGCAATGGGTGTGATTCTTCTCAGACTGAACAAAAAGAATTATTCTCTACATTATAAAGTAGATTTTACCAAGATGGCTTAAGTTTATAGGCATTTGGAAGAAAATTATTTTTATTTGCTTTTCTCCTTTCATAAGTATTTGACTACAATATTGTATCTGGAGATTTTTGAGTGCCTACTTTTTTCAGGGAATAGACTATATTCATGATACATGGCAGATGCTCAAGAAATGTTTGTTGAATTAATGCATTGAAAATCTTAATCTTCTTGTATTTTGAAGCCACAATAACTTTTAAGAGAGAAGAATAACAGTGTGGCCTCTAAAACAGGTTTTTTCTCTTGTTAACTAAAAGGAGGTAATCTAAAAAATTTTACAATATCTCTGAAAGTTATCTTACAAACTTTCTTACTTATTTTCCAGGATTAGTTCATATAATAAAAAATCTGACTTAACAAAGAAGTTGCATATGAATTTCAGTTTCTAAAGGAATTATTAAATAAACCATTTTGTGTTAACAAAGCCCTTTCATATTATTTAATTCCTCAAAACTATTGCTCTGGTGCTATAATCTGAGTTCAAAGAGAATGATTAAATGAATGAATGGATGATTAAATGCTTTGCTTAATATCCCAAAGGCAAGGAATGGCGCAAAGACCCGCTCCAGTACTCTTTGACTCTGTCTCCCTAGACTGCATTTTGGTATCCTGGGCCCTGTTGTCTCCCCAGAACAAAGAGGTAGCACTGCAATGCTTTTTTTCTGTGGCAGTAAATAAGTGGGTCATTTGTTCTAGTAAATGCTTGGCAGGGAAAGATGAGAGACTAAGCCAGATAAGAAATGCCTGCTTACTACAGGGATGGATTAGTATCTCGGTTTATGACCTATCTATAATGTTATGATTACCATGAACAAGTCTTCGAAGTCTTTAAAATGTACAAACTCCGTATCCTCTCCAATCACAAAAGATAATTTCCCCCTATTCTATGTCTGGAGAGACGGACACAGAGGAAAAAGAGGTTGAGAGATTGAAAGCAATCGAGAGAGAAAGAGAGAGAGTATGAACAAACTTTAAATGGATTGGAAATACTGATATTTCTTGACTATATTTTATTGAATTTCACATTTTGAAATTGATAGAATGGTTCTTACTTTAAAAAATTCGTGTTGATAGATATGCCTTGAAGAAAGAAAGAGAAAATTAAGTTTTAGGCAATTGGTCCGCTTTTACTAAATCCCTTTTTCTTTCTTTTCTTTCCCTTGTTATCTTTTATTGAGTCTTTTCCTTTAGATTTTTAGAATTAAGCTAGTCACTGTGGGGGAAACTTGTTTGTCTGCAGAAATGAGTTGTCCCCTCCCGGCCACTTCACTTGATGTTCACGTGAATTTTTATTAAATTTTTTGGCTTTGGATATTTACCTCTTGTGTTCTCAATAACATTTTCCCTTCCATCTATTGTTCATGTGAATTAGGTGTTCTTAGCTGTATTTACAAACTGTTCTGGAAACTACAAGTTTCCTTTGTGGAATTCAACTCTTAAAACCCACTCTTAGTGTTAAAATCCACTCAGTGGATTTTACCTGGTACCCCTCCCAGTCTATGCACACAATGCAGGTGGTTGGCTGACGTCAGCGTTGAATTACAGCTCTTGACTAATAGATACAAAATACTTCTTGTTTCGTAGTTCTCTTTAGAACATGAATGTGCTTTAAATTATCTCTCGTTTTTTATTCCAAAGTCTTGTTCTTAGCTTTATCTGTCCCTTTGTGCTGAAATATTTATCAGCATATGTCTCAGTATAATTACTGACAAATGCACATTATTACTGGGCTGACTTTAATTCTCTACTAAAATTTAAATATAGTTGAAGTATTGTTAATATCCATTTACAGTGTTCTTTTGATTTTTTAATATGGAACAAATTCTGCTGTATAACATTATACAAACCAGCGCTTTGATTTACTGAAAGTAAACCTAAGTAATAAAAATCCCTACTGCTTGGGCTTATGTTTATTTTAAATGTCAAAATCTGCCTAGAAAAATCAACTGTATTTCCTTCCCAGGTAGTTAGTTACGACAAGAAAAGAAGGAAACGTTGAAATACTTTTATTTAAGTAGTTATGGCATTAAATAAATTTTTCTTGAGTTTCTAATATAAAATATCTAATAGAAGTTCCTCTGTACCAAAGATGCAGCCTACTTCCAGACTTTTGTCTGGGAACAGATCATTTAGAGGTAATTGCTTTTAGTACTGTTGAGCTATTAAGTCCTAGTTTTCTCATTTTTTAAAGAGTGCAGCAAGTATCGCTAACTTTTGTGGGTGTCAAAGGAACATTGTGGTAAAATTACTATTGTTTCTCCTTTGTCTTGACTAAAACCCTTCAATCTCCGAGGACCGTAGTGATGTCGGGCTCTTTAGCTGAGCAGGCGAGGGCTGCTTTTCCTGCTGGGTCTCGCATGAGCTCTTTAGTTTCCAAACATCCTAAATCGTGCTTTCCCAGTCTCTGCTTTTGTAAATGCTAAACTTCACCCAGAATCCCCTCTCCGCTTGTCCTTCCTTTACAAACTCGGCTGTGCAGGCCTCCCAGGTACCAACCTCCTTTCCAGTTAGTTTGTGATTCCTCTAGGGCAGTGGTTCTCAGCGTGGGCTCCTGCAGGCAGCACCAGTGTCGCCTGGGAACGTGTTAGAACTAGACGTTCTCTGGTCACGCCCCAGACCTCTGAATTAGAAAGTCTGGGAGTGGCACCTCCTAATACGTGTCTAACAAGCCCTTCTGGTGATCCCGTCCTGCAGCTCTAGGGCAAAGAGAACTGACATCCATCCCAGTTTCCTCAGACGCTCACGTGTTTTCATGGTAGGTACTCAATAGGGCTTTCATTTGGAACCCGTTCTTCTAAACAGAGACACAAACAGTTGCCTAAAATTGCTTAACTGAAATAAATTAGTCTGAAGTCAATTCGTCTAAAGCTTACTTACTTAATGATCACTGCTCTTAATGACCAATTTACCTAAAATTCAGGCTCCTTTGAATGTTTTTTACATCTTTATCTGTTTTCACACCTACACATTCTAATGAAATCTCAGCTCTTATTTGAAATCTGAGATTCTGCCAACCTGGGCTAAATTATACCCTCTTATTTGTTCCCATACTGCGTTAGTTGTAGGTTTCTCCCATAACAGTATGAGTTTTTTGTGAGCAAAATTCTCTTCTTTTTCTTGTTACGTTTCATACAATGCCTTCTGAACAGTAGATATTTGACAAATGCTAGTTGATTTCAGTGACAGTACAGTCTGATAACTGAGAGAGTATAGACTGGAGCTAAACCTTGTGTTTCAATGCTGCTTCTTCTACTTACGAGCTACGTGACTTTGCCAAGGTTTTTAAAAAACCATCTATCCCTCAATCTCCTTATCTATAAAATGGGCATAACATAACAGTAGTCACTTCATAGAGTTGTCACAGGATAAAATGGGTATATATGTGAAGTGCTGAGAACAATTCTGGGCATGTCGTAAGTACCACATAAAGATTGGCTTCCAAATCCTATTTCTGCTTTTTGTTAACTGTTTTATGTGTCTTCATTTCCTTTTCAGGGTTCTTTGTTCTTACCTCCTCTGCCTCCTTTGGACTTAGTAGAGTAATTAATTTTCTCACAAAAAATAAAATATTACTTTTTAAAAGTTAAGATTCTTTAAATAGTTCATATTCTCTGGCCTAGTAATTATCCTTCCAGAACTCTATCATTATTTTTTTAAAAGTTCAAAAACTTAGCAAAAATTTATGTACAAAAATATTCATTTTAGCATTATTACAATAATGGAATTCTTTACATATTCTGAATACAAGTCTTATAAGATATATGGCTTGCAAATATTTTTTACCAGGAAGTGGCTTGTTTTCTCATTCTCTTAACATATTTTTCATAGTGTAAACTTTTTAAACTTTAATAAAGTCCAATTTATCAATTTTTCTTCCATAGATTGTGCCTTTAGTGTTACATCTAAAATTTCATTGCCAAACCCAAGGTCACCTAGATTTTCTTCTATGTTTTCTTATAGAAGTTTTATAATTTTGTGCTTTATATTTAGGTCTATGATCTTTTTTTTTTCTTTTTTGTTTTTTTAAATTGAGACAGGGTCTCGCTCTATTGCCAGAGTAGAGTTCACAGGCACGATCATAGCTCACTGCAACCTCAAACTCCTGGGCTTAAGCGATCCTCCTGCCTCAGCCTCGCAAGTAGCTGAGAGTGCAGGGTCACCACTACACCTTGCTAATTTTTCTGTGTTTTCTAGGGGTGGGGGTGAGTGTCTTGCTGTGTTGCTCAGGCTGGTCTTGAACTCCTGGCCTCAAGTCTCAAGTGACCATCCTGCCTCAGCCTCCCAAAGTGCTAGGATTACAAGTGTGAGCCACCACACCTGGCTGGATCCGTTTTGCATTAACTTTGTATAAGGCGTGAGGTAAGTGAGAAGGCTTATTTTTCTGCATATAGATGTCCAATTGTCCAGGCACCGTTTTTGAAAAGACTGTTCTGTTGTTTTTAATGTTAAATTCTATCTTCTCCTCCCATGAGAAAACACACCCTTTTTTATATATAGCATGGCCCTATGTCTTACTTCTCTTAATTAAAAAAAGCTCCTTATTTAACTCCATTAGAATCAGTGGTTACTTAATCATTTAAAATGATAACTACATACCTTAAAGATTTTCTTTTCACTGAAAATGTATAAAACTCGTGCATTTGCTAAACTCTTCTTTTCAATATGGGTCTGCTGATTGGTGTTCTGAATTTTTGTTTTTTTTTCATACAACATAGCCATAATATATTTCCTGTGATATCCAGTGTTTACAGCTAGAACTCGGACTTCTCGGGTTTAAAATGGAGCTCCACAGCATAATTATCTAGAGAACCTTACTTAACCTGTCTGAGCCTTAATTTCCTCATCTGTAAAATGAGAGTAATAAGGTATCTACCTCATAAGATAATAGAATGAGTTAATGTGTTTTAAGCACTTAGCACATTTGCCTGGCACCACAGTAAGTGCAACATAATGAGTATTTGCATTAGGGTGGAACAAAGACTTGTGGAGCAGTCAGAAGGATGAATTTCTTCTAATGATTTATTCTTTTTTCCATATTTTTTTACTTGTCTTGTTACCCGAAATTTGGCAGCAATGGTTTTAGCAGCTTGCCTTTACCAAGTCTTTTCAGAGCATTCAAATTAGTTTTCATATAAAAAACACTTTCTTCTTACTCTTATACTTCATCAACAAGCATACACAGGTTTGGGAAAACACTAAAATCAAGTATAAAACTCTATTAGTGGTGAAATGGTGAGTAGCCTAAAGATCAGATTACTAGCCAAATTTTCAGGGTGTCCTGGGTCAATAAATTTACCGAGGCATTGGAAAAGGTCAGTGAGTTTGGTTAATTGATTGCATGAGAGTTGGTCAATGGAGTATGTACTATAATTACAACAAGATCATGTTTTCTTTATCATTATTTTTAAGCCAGTCATGACTAAGAACATGGGTACGTTTGAATTGACATTGTCTTAAAAGTTTCAGTACTGCCGGGGCGCGGTGGCTCACGCCTGTAATCCTAGCATTCTGGGAGCCTGAGGCGGGCGGATCGCTCAAGGTCAGAAGTTCGAAACCAGCCTGAGCAGGAGCAAGACCTCGTCTCTACTATTAATAGAAAGAAATTAACTGGACAACTAAAAATATATATAGAAAAAATGAGCCGGGCATGGTGGCACATGCCTGTAGTCCCAACTACTTGGAAGGCTGAGGCAGAAGGATTGCTTGAGCTCAGGAGTTTGAGGTTGCTGTGAGCTAGGCTGACGCCATGGCACTCACTCTAGCTTGGGCAACAGAGCGAGACTCTGTCTCAAAAAAAAAAAAAAACACTTACATAGATCATATAACGTACTGGGCACTATTATAAGAGCTTTACAGATATTAACTCACTTCATCCAGTAAGACCTGTAGAAGGCAGACCCATTTTACAGATGAGTAAACCATCGCACATTCATCCACAGACACACAGTCAATAAGTGGCAAAACTGGGATTAGAATCCAGGGATTCTGGCTTCAGAATTTGTGCTTTATATTACCCCGAGATGCTACCTCCAAAGCCGGGACAGTCCTGTGCTAAAGACAATCTAATACTGAAACCAGGCAGTGCTTGTTTTCAAATTTTAACCACAAAGCAACTGTTCTTACAGAACTTCTAGTTAAATATTTTTCGAATGCCACTGTTATATGTAGGCAACATACTGGAATTAATTTAACTTCATTCCATAATCAGGAGCATCCGTCAAATAAATGGCATGAGTATTTTCAACCCTAAAATAAAGACAACTCAATATGGGATTTTCCAAATGTTTTTTGCATGAGGCTATTTTTTTTTTTTTAAGACAGAGTCTCACTTTGTTGCCCAGTCTAGAGTGCCATGGCATCAGCCTAGCTCACAGCAACCTCAAACTCCTGGGCTCAAGCTATCCTTCTGCCTCAGCCTCCCGAGTAGCTGGGACTACAGGCATGCACCACCATGCCCAGCTAATTTTTTATATATATATTTTTTAGTTGTCCGACTAATTTCTTTCTATTTTTAGTAGAGGCGGGGTCTTGCTCTTGCTCAGGCTGTTCTCGAACTCCTGACCTTGAGCGATCCTCCCACCTTGGCCTTCCAGAGTGCTAGCATTACAGGTGTGAGCCATCACACCCGGGCTCCATGAGGCCATTAATCAGGAAATCTTCCTCTTTTTTTTTTTTTTTTAAGCAGAAGATACAAAACAGAATTTGATGTATATTAACAGCAGATTAATTTATTTTGTTAAAGACAAAATTACGGGACAATTTTATGAGCTATGAGGAAAAAGGAAAGAGCAGCATGTTTACTTAACATGCTGCCTTTGCAACTCAAAGTTTGCTCTGAGGACTGGCAGTACCAGTGCCACATGGAGCTGTTTTAAAATGCAGAATCCAGGACCTCCTCAGACCTGCTGAATTAGAATCTCCATTTTCACAAGATTGCCAGCTGATTCGTGCACACAGGAGAATGTGAGAAGCATCGTCCTATATGACATTCTTGCACAGATCACGTTGTCATGGGTTTTTATCATAACACTTATCATGACTGTACTGATCTTGCTAGGGTTTTATTTAGCTTGTGATGGATAAAGTTATCTCTCTTTGGAACCAAATCCTCCATGAAGGATTATTTCAAAATAACTTGGATTAGTCAGCTAGGATGCTTCAGGAGTTCTCACATTCTGGTGCTTTCTTTTAACTCCTTTACTTGCCGGTTAATTCTGAGCATTATTCCAGCAAACCCAGTGTCCCCCCAGAAGGCGCTGCCTATGTTTTTGTGCTCCACTGCCATCGTGCTCTGGGTTAAAAACCAAGAACCACCGCCCGTGCACAGCAGGCCAAATCCGCAGGCTAAAGCCTCAGTGACAATGGTTCTGAATTCCATAGCTGCAATTTCTAATCAGACTTTGAAACTTAACCGCTTTACCATCCCCTTATTACCAGGAACTACTCTCCTGGAAACCAGCTCACTCTTTTTATGTTTTTACCCCCTCCTGGGAACCTGCAAAACCCACATCTAACTGATTATTATCTGGTAAGTTGAAAAACTTGCAGATATTATTGACTGAGAATTTCTCAGAAGCTGTTTGAAATATATTTCTCAGCCCCACCCCTTCCTCAGCCACCAACATAAACAAAATATTACAGGCACAACAACTGATTCTAGTTCAATCAGAAATACTTAAAATCCTCAAAGACCGGAAATCTTAAAATCATAAAGTGAAGACTGACTGGGTAAACCGCACTCAGATAAAGTTTAATTTCTTTGAAGTTTATGAGTTCCTTTGACTTCGTTTATATTTCACCTGCTATGTTTGCCGTTTTAAAGAATTAGAACTGTTTATTCCATTTAAAAATATTACCACAGCTATACATTGTTTCTGAATAATAAATTCCACATAACAATGACTATAATCACAGCCCTCTTTAAACAAGAGAATATAGTCAGAGCCACATTTTTACAAGTCTCGGGGGAAGAGCACCGCTCTGAGAATGCTGAGCCCTGTCTCTGCCATTGCCATTCGTGACAATGAACCTATGATGTCCCTGTCCTTGAGTATGGAAAACACAGTAACACAGAGAATTTCATTGTAATGCAAAAAAGAAAAAAATCCGCAGAATTCTATGGGTATGTATATATACAGAGAGAGAGAGAGAGAGACTCTAACTCAACCTGGAGGGCCAGGAGCACTGGGCTGGGTGTTAAAGGAAGATGGTTTAACTAAGATGAGGGACAGGCAGAGAAATACTGAGGTTGCAAGAACGGCGGGAGCAAAGGCTTGGAGAAGTGATACTGGGTGGTATATAGGAGCTACCAGGAGGTGAGGACCACTGGAGTTTAAGCTATGAGGCACGCCGCCTCATGATGTCAGCTGTCGGTGGCTGTGGAGCACCTGGAACTGTCATACGCCACCAGAGGAAACACAAAATGGTACCACCCCTTTGGAAAACAGTTTGGTAGTTTCTTTAAAAGAAACTATACTTAACATACATACTTATTATTTGACAAGTTTCTTAACATATATTTATCATATAATCCGGCCGTGCCATTTTTAGGCCACTCACGAGGAATGGAAGCCAATGTCACACACAGACTTGCACATGAACGTTCACAGCAGATTTTATAACAGCCCCAAACTGGAAACAACCCATTTCCATCAACAGACTGTGGTATAATCATACAATTGAATACTACTCAGCAAGAAAGAAACAATGAACAATTGACACATGCTCACGACATGGATGAACTGCAAAATAATTATGCTGAATAAAGTCAGACCAACACAAATAACAAACAGAACATATTAAATGATTCGTTTATGTAAAACCCTTGAAAATGTAAACTATCGTGACAGAAAGCAGATGAGTGGGTGCTAGGGAGGGCAGAAGAAATTACAAATGGGCATAAGAAAATGTTTGGGGATGACAGATACCATCTTGACTGCAGGTATTATTCCAGGGAGGTACATGTGCCACAATGTGCCAACTTGTGCATTTTAAATATGTGAAAACCTTGTGAATACACTACAAATTATTGAATTGTTGTGCTTTAAGTGGGTGAATTGTATAGTATGGGAATTATACTTCAGTAAAGCTGTTAAATATGTATAGTTTATTATATGTTGATCACAGCTCAAAAAGTGGCTCGCGGTTTTTCTGAAATGTGAGGAACAGATGTCTGGGGTGGACCAGCAACGAGGCACCATGTTATCGAATGGCCCTTTAGCCGACTTGGAGACTCCAGGCAGAAGCATGGCCAGGGCTGATCTGCGAGTCTGATAGATCCTCCCTCTGATGCCAAGGGTGGAGTGGGGATGAGGACATCTGGACTGGAAGGAAGGATGGCATCGCATAAGAGAATATTGCAAAACTGGGTGAGAGATAACGGCATAATGTAGGTCAGCAGAAGTGGGAGAGAAGAGAGATTTGAAAAATGTTTTCCTTTTTTCTCTTTTGTAAGATGGAAGAATGTTGAACAAGTGTAGGGTGAACAACAAAGGGAGAAATTACATCCATAAGAGAGGAAAAAGAAATGGATAGAATATGGACCCAGAGGTGGTCAGGAACGTGGAAACGCTTTTTAAGGAGAGAAGAGCTGAGCCACCGGTCCCCAACACGTGGGTGGCCTCGTGAGAGGCATTCTTGGTGGGCTCGGGGACTGCAGGCGCTGTCGGCATTTGGAGGGGAGACGGCCAGGGATGCAGCATGCCTTCCAACACATAGGACAGTGCTGCTCTATGACAACTGCTTTTTGTGTCTAATGTAACTCTACCAGATATTTATGTAGGTGAAAACCCCATTTGTAATCCTCTGAATTAAGAGCCTAACTCTGTTTTACAAGTAAACACTGTCTTATAAGTAAATATTTTCTTGCAAGGTGTGAACACACACTCAAGTTTCCAAGACTATAATGACTGTGTAGACAGAGGGAAGCTTGAACTTTAGTTTATTTGGAACTTTATCAGGGCTGTTCACCATTGGAAGAAATCAGGTCAGGAGCGGAAATGCTGCCCACTGTATTTGAGAGTCCAACACTGCACAGCTGGGTGCCAGCCACCGTTGTTGGTACATTCATGGGGCTACTGCTTTATAAACAGTAGAGTCAAGGATCCTGGTGCCCTGTGAAATATCCTAGTGTTAGATATGCCCTAGCACTTACCTATTTTGAATTAAAGTTATTTTTATTATAAGTCATGTTATTTTTTAAGAGTTTTATCTGTAAGCAGGCCAAAGAATCTGTGAATTTTATTTCAAGAAAATAAAAGGAATATTATCACATATTGAGAATATAAAAGGAGGTGCTATTAGCACTAAGTTTAGGAAGCCAGACGCAAAAGACCACACATTGTATGATTCCATTTGTGTATAATAAAATATCCAGAATGTGCGACTCCATAGAGATAGAAAATAGATTAGTGGTTGCCTAGGGCATAGAGGCCAGAAGACTGAGATCGATGGGTAAGCAGGGCCACACTTGTTCTGGAGGCTCTAGGGCAGCGTCCTTTCTTTGCCCCTTATGGTTTCGGGTAGCTGTCGGTACTCTTTGATTTGCGGCTGTATCACTCCAATCTCTGCTTCTGTGGTCACATCGCTTCCTCCTCTTCTCCCTGTCTCCTCCTCTTCTATCTCAGCTCTCCCTCTGCCTTACAGGGACACTTGCCATTGGCTTGGCCCACCCAGATGATCTAGAATGATCTCCTTGTCTCAAGATCCTTAACTAAATTACATCTGCAAGGACCCTTTTTCTAGAAAAGGTAATGTTCACAGGTTCTGAGGATTAGGATGTGGGCATATTTTTTTGGAGGTCCCCATTCAACGCACTACACAGAGTATGTATTTAGTGAGTGAAGTGCTATGGACCAGGCGCCGTGCTGGTTTGCGGAATACTATGGAGAACAAGACAAATAAGATCTCTTTTATCATAGAGCTAGGAATTAAAACATCAGCAGCAAGCATGCTTAACTTCTTCGGATTTTTTTCCAATAAAACAGCCTCGCCATGCTTAAAAAAAAAAAGCGATGCTCAGTCTGACAGAATTGAAAAATTTGATCTAAGATTTAAAAACATTACTATAGATGTTCAATATCATGTTAGGAAATTGCAAAATAAAACAATAATGAATACCACTACATACCTATCAGTATGGCTAGATCCAGAACACTGACAATACCAAATGCTGGTGAGGATGCAGAGCACCAAGAGCTCTCATTTTTTGCTAGCAGGAATGTAAAATGGAACACCCACTTTGGAAGGACAATTTGGCAGTTTCTCATAAAACTAACCATACTCTTACCATGTGATTCAGCAGTTACACTTTTTGGTGTTTACTCAAGTGCATTGAAAACTTACGTCCCCCAAAAGAAACCTGCATGTGGGTATTTACAGCAGCTTTATTTATAATTGCCAAAACTTGGAGGCAACCAAGATGTCCTTCAGTAGGTAAATGGATAAATTGTGGTTCATCTAGGCAATGGATTATTCTTCAGTGTTACAAAGAAATGAGCTATCAAGCCATGAAAAGATATGGAAGAAACTTAAATGCATGTTACTTAGTGAAAGAAGCTTATCTGCAAAGGCTACGTACTGTATGATTCCAGCTATGTGACATTCTAGGAAAGGCAAGACCATGGAGACAGTAAAAAGATCAATGGCTTCCAGGGGTTGGAGGAAGGGACAATAACAGGCAGAGCACAGAGAATTTTTAGGCAGTGAAATTATTCTGCATGACACTATCATGGTGAATACACGTCAGTACACACTTGTCAAAACCCATAAAATGTACACCACCAGGAGGGAACCCTAATGTACACCTTAGACTTTGGGTGATAATGATGCAGCAATGTAAGGCCGCTGATTGTAGCAAATGTACCACTCTGTTGTGGGTGGGGGTTGGTGGGGGGGAGGCTGTACTGGGGGGGAGGGTGGATAGGAGCTCTGTAATTTTCCCTCAACTTTTCTATGAAACTAGAACTGCTCTAAAAAAAAAAAGTCTATTTTAAAAATTGCTATGGCAGAAGAGAACTATTCTTCCACTTAATTCTCAGCTAAAAAGTATAATGATTAACCCAACACGGCTTGCCCTAAATGGAAGACTTTGCTGTGTATTGTTGAAGGGCCCTGCCACCTAAAGGGACCTAATTAAGTTCCATCATCCATCACACTCCTTTGGGCTGAGGCCCCAAAGGCCTGTACACAAAAGCAAAAATCCGCAAGGAGGCAACACAGGAAGCAATTATGGATCATTACTGCCTCAGCCAACTGGCTGGGTCCCCCGACATGGTTCTGAGCGATGGTGCAGAGGCCCGGCAGGTTTTCACCAAGAGAAATTAGCCTGTTTTCTTTCTTCTGCTCTGATTGCAAGATAAATGGGATATATAGGTAGGAAGGAAATCTGGTTCTCTGGATAGTCTACTGTTCATCGCTGGCAGACAAAAGGCTTTTCCAGTGAACCAATTCTGTCAATGTAATATGTGTCCTCACAGCGTGGAAGAACTTCTAGCGCAGGGTCTGTCCTCTGCCATCCTCATGGTAGAGATGGTAGAGAACACAGCATATTTTCCTCTTAGCGTAGTGGCCTTTTCTCAGTTATTACAATCCAAATGCCAGCTGTGCAGTGTCTGACACATCTGTAATCAGCAGGACTTTATTCTTCACACCAGCGTAAATAAAACCTAAATAGATCCTTGAAACATTATTACTAATAAATCAGCAAAGCCACACATTCATTGTTGCACACACTGTGAACTGTGGGACGCCTCCATTTATCCTCCTCCCCAAAAAGTCCTCTCATCCCAACAGAGCGAAGGCTCCACTGTGATCACAACGAAAGCTGAGTCCTCTGCAGGATGAGGGGAGCGCCAAGAGGCTCTTTTATTTATTTATTTATTTTTGAGACAGACTTTTACTCTGTTGCCTGGGCTAGAGTGCTGTGGCATCAGCCTAGCTCACAGCAACCTCAGACTCCCAGGCTCAAGCGATTCTTCTGCCTCAGCCTCCCGATAGCTGGGACTCCAGGCATGCACCACCCTGCCCAGCTAATTTTTTTAATATTTTTTTAGTTGGCCAATTAATTTCTTTCTAGTTTTAGTAGAGACGGGGGTCTCACTCTTGCTCAGGTTGGTTTTGAACTCCTGACCTTGAGCGATCCTGCCCACCTCAGCCTCCCAGAGTACTAGGATTACAGGCGTGAGCCAGCGTGCCCGGCCAAGAAGCTCTTTTAAATGATTCCCCATCACACATACAAAAAAACTTTGATAAACTCTGACATCTTTCTTCCTTCTCCTGGCTACACGCATAGCCCCCTCCACCATGGGGAAATCATAGCCCAAGTGATGCTCTGTTAACTAACAGGAGTGTATGATTACCCCTCACATCTCAGGGGGTAGAAATAGTGGGAACTACTGGGATTTATAGTTGATCCATGGGCTTGTTTCCAAAAAGTCAGGAAGTATGAATAGTTGTGTCATTGTTTAATTGTTGGCAACAAGAAAACAATGAGATACAACCCAAAGACCACAGCTTCTCCACCAGTACATACCAATCCTATTTTTAAAATCCATCCAAATTAAGCTCATTCTCAGGTTACTAACAGGATAATTTGGATAAAGAGACACCAGACACCCAACCATTTCTAGGTACATACCCAGGAGAACTGAAAACATAGGTCTTCACAAGAACTTGTATTTGAATCTTCTTAGCATCATTTTTCTCAATAGCCAAAAAGTTTAAACAACCCAAACATCTATCAACTTATGGAGAAACAAAATGTGGTATACATTCTTACAATAGAATATTATTTGGCTATTAAAAGAAATGAAGTACTGATACATGCTGCAAAATGGATGAGCCTTGAAATAGTGTGCTAAGTGAAAGAAGGCAGACACAAAAGGATACATATTGTATGACTTCATTTATGTGAAATGTTCAGAATAGGTAAATCCCTACAGACAGAAAGCAGATTAGTGGTTGCCTAGGGTTGGGGGGGAATGGGAGTGGGTGTTAATGGATATGGGGCTTCTTTTGGGGGTGATGAAAATGTTCTGAAGTTAGATATTGGCCATGGCCACACAGCTTAGTGAATGTACCGAACTGTATACTTTCAAAGGATGACTATCATGATATGCGAATTGTATCTCACTGTAAAAAAGAAAGAGAAACCACACGTCAAGATGAGTTCTGATGTACCTCTTTTATGTATCCCCGAAGTCCTTTGTTCCAAAATTTGATTGACAACGCCTCTAAATATTGATTCTAACAGAAGCAAGCTACTGGGACTATTCATAGTCTTTTCTTCAAAAGTCCTGTCCGGAACCACAGGGAGGTCCCAATCTAGGCATGAAAAAACAAGACGAAGACCATAACCAGGCCCTTTTGGTGCCCCTCCTTTGCTTTCCCTTTGCTGTGGCAGTGGGTCTGGTCATCATCTGTGGCGTCTGTATCAGGCTCTGTGAACCTGTATCTTGCTCTACAGTACTATCTTTCTCTCCTCAATAAACCTCATTTCCATGCTTGCCTTACTTTGGTGCATCTGGTCATTCTTCAGCCATCAGCACGTCAAGAACCGACATTTCAGACTGAAACCTGACAGCACTGTTATAAATGCAGTTAAATAAATCTATTAATTCATTTTTCTTTAAAAAAAAAAAAGTACTGTCCAACTCTGCCCCTGCACAGGGCACTGAAGAGGTGAACACACATAGAACAGTGAGCTGCTAAAAGCCCACCTACTCGAAACCACGACTGTGGGATTCGTTTAAAGAGCAATTTTTAGCTGTGGAGGCTGTTTTAAAAAAGGTACATTATATTTATTAATGTCTAAAATATTGCTCTCAAAATATTCTATCATATAATAAGTAAAAATACACTTTTTTGTTGATACATAATAGTTGTGCATATTTTGGGGGTACATGTGATATTTTGATGCATGCATAAAATATGTAATGATCAAACCAGAACAACTGGGACATCCATCACCCCAAACTCCTTTATGTTGGGACATTGTGGAGGCTTTTCAGATCAACAATTTTACAAAAAAGACACTGGTTGCACTAGCCTGTGTTTTTATTTGCTCAGTATTCAGACTTTTTTTTCCCTCCCTGGAATACAGACTGCTCTGTGGTCTCCTATTTGGCTCCAGGGAATGAATTAAAAGCATTTCTTTGTGATGATTATTTGGGAACATTCTAGAGACTACTGCTAACCATCTAGTATGAAAAGTTCTTTTCAACTGGTGAATGTCCACTCTTACTTCTGGCATTATTATTATTTTTTTAAATTCAGAGCTTTTTTGCTGTGTGTGTGTGAGAGAGAGAGAATCACTGAAAGAAGGAATCATAAATTCAAATTAATAAAACTTTACTCGTGCCTGAAGCACCAAAACAACGAACTTATAGAGCAAATACCATATATCACATAAGACAATCAGAAAATTGGTCTTTATGTATTCCAAGTTCTGTAAAAAACGGAGATAAAACGGAGATAAAGCACAAATGGCAGGCAAGAAAAATAAAATAATTAAGTTACAACATTTTATTGCTCTTTCTGATGCTGCATTTTTCAAGCTCAGATTGGCTTCTGAAATTTCTGAAGACAAACACTGAAGGTACAGAGCTTGGTAATTTAAGTCATAGATGTATGTAGATGTTTAGGAAAATCATTTCAAAACACTTATGCCTCGTTTTCATTATTAGGAAGGATTTGGGTTAAAAATGATCATGTGTGCAACAACTTTTGAAAATATACTTCACAAACATTTATTTTAATGTTCACATCATCCCTATTTTACAGGTGAGCAAATTGAGACATAGAAAAGGTGAGTATCTTGCCAACGATAATGCCCCCAGTATAGAGGAACTAGACTCGGATTTAGTTTTCTGATTCCATGTCCTATCATCTTTTCACCACACCACACCATCTAGCATCTCACAAACTTACTACTTACTGCCTCTAAGTCAAGCAAGGGCATATATAATACATGAGAACGTATATCTATCCTCAAAGAACCCAAATTCTATTATCTTAATCCATTAGATCCATCTGGAGCTCAATAGAGGACACTGACTGCCCTTGGGGGCTGAGATTAAGATGTCACATCTGGTGAGAAAATTGCCAAGCACTTATCCCTACCCTCCCACCAATGAATAGAACTTAAGAATCTTCCCATGTCAAGCACCATTGGTACCACCAATTAAATTTACGCTGTGCACTCCGGGGGTGCAGATAAAAAAATAAAACCCATGGAGACACATGAAATAGACATTATAATCACTGGCATTATAATCTCACACACTGTACAAAAAAAATCCTGATGGTCTGTACTTTATTTATACCTTGATTCAAAGCAAGTATTACCAGGGACTTGAGATCTTTGTCATCTCATGATGGGAACAGCACTTACAACACCTGGGCCTCATCTTCCTTGAAAGGAAGACGAATGTTGAAGGTAAGTGAACCAATATAAATACATCCAGGCTCTTAATACTTAAAATAAAGCAAGAATTCGCCATGCTCTTTTCCATCTCCTTATTTTAACTTTAACATGTTTGAAATGTGTAATGATATATTTAATAAAATGTGTAATTCATCATTATTTTAATACATAGCTTTTGCTGTAACAGAAGGACTTCCTGATCATCTCTCATTGTACTTAGCAACAATGTTCTTGGTTTTCACCCTTTTTTGGTCTATTACTTGGTTATTTCTGAATGGGTTATATAATCTGAATTAGAGATCTCTTTACCAGGACTATACAGTTTCAGTATTTCCCTGGGTCTCCCAATGCAGAATGTTCCATAGCAGGTGATTAGGGCAAAAAGATGTTCTAGGTCATGTCCTTAGAGTAGATACCTTTTCTTCAAGTAGAAATAAACCAGCTACCTATTATTAATACTTAACAATCAACTCAAAAATAAGACACAGAATACATCAAATTTTTATTTGCTCCCCTTTATATTTTTAAAAAGCAATACAACTCTCTAACAGAAGAATTGTCAAAAGACAGAAACGTGTACACAGAGTAAACGTTCTCTTGATAGAGGTGCCATTTCTAATACAAACCGTTTCCAATGTTAGCCTCCAAGATGAGCTACCATTTCCCCCATGTTCTGGCTTCGCAGCAACAAGCAACAGCTTCTCAGCCTGGTGCACAAACACTGAGCTGCTGCTGCCTTTATCTAAATCATCGCTTAGAAATACAGCAGCTTGGGAGCCATTTAGATATTTAAAATCAACATAGTAAACGACAGCTTCTATATACCCCACAGTAGAAAGCAAATACAGGTTGAGTATCTCTAATCTGAAAATCCAAATCCCAAATGCTCCAAAATCTGGCCGGGTGCGGTGGCTCATGCCTGCAATCCTAGCACTTTGGGAGGCTGAGGCAGGCTGATCGCTCAAGGTCAGGGGTTCGAAACCAGCCTGAGCAAGAGCGAGACCCTGTCTCTACTAATAATAGAAAGAAATTAATTGGCCAACCAAATGTATATAGAAAAAATTAGCCGGGCATGGTGGCGCATGCCTGTAGTCCCAGCTACTCGGGAGGCTGAGGCAAGAGGATCGCCTGAGCCTAGGAGTTTGAGGTTGCTGTGAGCTAGGCTAACACCACGGCACTCTAGCCCGGGCAACAAAGTGAGACTCTGTCTCAAAAAAAAAAAAAAAAAAAAAAAAAAGTGGGATTGCTAGATCGTGTGTTTTTTTTTTAAATTTTTGAGGAACCTCCATACTGTTTTTCATAGTGGCTGCATCATTATTGCCCTCAAAGGCACCAATTTCTCCATATCTTCAACAGCTTTATTTTTTGTTTGTTTTATTGTGGCTATTTTGGTAGGTGTGAAGTAATATCTTACTGTGATTTTTCTTTTTATTTTTTTAAAAGTTAGTAATTTTGAGCATCTTTTCAAATGCTTGTGGTCCATTTTTATATCTTTAATAAAACTAAGGTTTCTGAACAGCAAAGGAAACAAAGAACAACATGAAAAAACAACCCAAGGACTGGATGAAAATATATCTGATAAGAGTTTAACAAAACAGCTTAGCAAGAAATGCTAAAGGGCTGTTGGAAAGTCCAGTGATGCTGGACAGTATCATAAAACCAAGTGAAAATATAAAGCTCCCTGTTCAAGGAAAATCTATACACAGATACAGAAGTCTCTACTATCATAAGGATGGCACATGAAACCCTCAAAATTCTGCATTAGAATTAAAAAATAAATGTGGAAAATCTCCAGTAATAGATATACAATATGAAAAGTTACAATTTATAACATTGATAAAGTGGTGAAACGTAAAGAGGTAGTTTTTGTACTCAACAGAAGTGAAATTGTTGAGAATACAATATATTGTTATAACTTTAAGATTATTTATGTAATTTCCATTTCTCAAGGTGATCACAAGGAAAATATCTATAAAAAAGTATACAAAAGGAAATGAGAAAGGAATCAAAGCTTGTTACTCCAAAATCACCAAAACAAAAATAAGGGCACTAAGAGTGGACATGGGAAAAAAACCTAACAATAAGAAACACGGAAGGCCGGGCGCGGTGGCTCACACCTGTAATCCTAGCACTCTGGGAGGCCGAGGCGGGCGGATTGCTCAAGGTCAGGAGTTCAAAATCAGCCTGAGCAAGAGCGAGACCCCGTCTCTACCAGAAATAGAAATTAATTGGCCAATTAAAAAAATGTATAAAAAAAAATTAGCCAGGCATGGTGGCGCATGCCCGTAGTCCCAGCTACTCCAGAGGCTGAGGCAAGAGGATTGCTTGAGCCCAGAAGTTTGAGGTTGCTGTGAGCTAGGCTGATGCCATGGCACTCTAACCCAATGGGTTAGAGTGAGACAACAGAGTGAGATGCTGTCTCAAAAAAAAAAAAAAGAAAGAAACACAGAAAACAATTAACAAAATATTGAGTAACTTTTTTTCCCAGTAATTACTTTAAATGTAAATGGATTATACTCCCTGATGAAAAGAAATAAAATGGCTGTATGGATTAACAACCATTAACATGCTGCCTACAAAAGATTCACTTTACCTCTAAGGAGTCAAATAGGCTGAAAATAAAAGGATTAAAAACATATGTTCCATGCAAATAATAACAAGAAGGTCAGGTGGCCATAAGTAGACAAAATACACTTTAAGTCAAAAAAATTGCCACAAAGGCAAATATTGATATTATATGATGGTAAAATCTGTCCACTTACCAGAAATCTATAACAAACACGTAACACCAGGGCTCTGAAATACATGAAGCAAATACGGACAAAAGGGCAGCAAATAATACACAGCAACACAGTAACTGTAGGAGACTTCAAGCCCCACTGTAGATAATAAATAGAAAAATCACATAGAAGATAAATAAGAAAACAAAATGTGAACATTATAGACCAAATAGCCATACACGGAACTATCCAGCCAAAACCAGCAGAATACATAATATTCTTAGCAACACATGGCACATTCTCTTAGGAAGTACAAGTCATCAAATTTAAGAAGAATGAAATCATACAATTTGTCTTTTCTGATGAAAATGGAATGAAAGTAGAAATCAAAAACAAAAATGTCAAACTCACAACTATGTGAAAATTAAAGCCACCTTTGAATGTATTTTTTCTCAAGAGTCAGATGATTTAATACTGCTGAGAAGGCAGTATGACAGGTAGTGATGTGCACATTCAGTGTAGTCTCTATCAAAGTCCCAGTGACGCTCTCTTCTCTGCCACTGTCAAATCACACAAAGGTGGAGACTTGGTTGTGTTCAAGATTCAGCTTCACCCATAACCCAGCATATGGCCAAGGAAGGTGTTGCTGATGGAGGAGAAATGGGCATTAATACTGCCTTACAAGAGGTCCTGAAGGCTGCTGTCAACCACAGTGGCCTTGTGTACGGAATTCCAAAAAGCTGCCAGAGCCTTAGACAAGCACCAAGCCCATTGCTGTGTACTTGCATCCAACTGTGAGGAGCCTATTTATGTCAGGCTGGTGGAAGCACTTTGTGCTGAATGCCAAAATCAACCCGATTAAGGCCGCTCACAAGAAACCAGGGGAACTGGTAGGCCGCTGTAAAACTGACAGAGAGGGACAAGCCCCCCAAAATGCTTGGTTGCTACTGTGTAATAGGTAATGATTATGACAAAAAAATCTGACACTAAGGATGTCATCAATGAGTACTTCAAATGCAAGAAATGAACAAAACATTGGCTCACATTCCTCCAAAAAATCTTTTTTTTTCCCCTAAGAATTACTACCCAAATTCTTAGTAACCTCCAAAAAATCTTGATGGTATTTTTTTACAGAAATATAAAAAACTTTCTAAAAATTTTTAAGTGGCTATGACTAGCCAAACACCATTACAAAGAAAAAAAAAAATGAAAGGAAAAAAAACAAAGAACAAAGAGTAACTACAATCTGTGACTTCTCTGGACTGCTATTTATTTTTCTGTTAAAAAGGGGTTTCTCTGTTTTTTTTTGTTTTTCTTAAAAGCGTTTTCTTTCTTGCTTCCCTTGGCAAATGTCATTGGTAGTGCAGTCTCTGTTGCCATAACAAGCAGCCTTCTTGGTTCTCAGTGGACCCATCCTGTATGTGAACTATATCTCTGTTCTCTTTAGGGCTCTATCTTAAAGGAAGTAACCAGTCTTTAGAGAGCTCCAGAAAAACTCAGACATCTGGACTTATGTTCCACTCTATCCTTGTTTCCTGAGGGAGAAACAAGGAGTGGAAAGTTTTTTCCTGATTCCTCTCTGCTGTGATGCACAAAAGTAGTGAACTTTTTCTTACTTAATCTGTCCCTTCTTGGATTTGTGTTCACTGGGGGTTCTGCAAACTCAACTGTTTTTTTCTTTAGCATATTGTGATAAGTTCATGTATCAGTGGCGAAACAAGGGCCTCAGATTTTTGATTCAACCATCATGATGATGTTATCAGCTTGGTATTTTGTGTATTTTTGTTATAAAGTATATTCACCCAAATATAGTAATTGGAATTTTAAAAACCTTTTATATCTTTCAGATATATTTTCTCATTACAGCCAAGGTCTACAGAAAAAGCAGTGCATAGAAGCTCCACTTCAAAAAGTGATATTGGGAATATTTGGGAATCGTGGCCTTGAAAATATACACTTAAAGAAAGAATGGGAATGTGAGGGTGAGTTTCGAGGGGAGAATGGATGTTGTTACGATGGACAAACAAAATGTAGGACAGTTCTCTATAATGAAAACATCACTGATAGGAAAGTTCAGCAATGTAAACCACTTTGCAAAAAATCTCCATTTTTGTCAGTTACTTTTGCTGAACCACATGTTTCTGGAAGTCAGTCTCAACATCAACATTTGGAACATAAATTTTATCTGAAAGGAAATTTGGAAAATTTAAATAGTGACCCAGGCCATATTCAAAGTAATGATTTGGATCAATTAAAATGTAAAATTGGGTTACATGTTCAGTCAACTATTTCTGAAGATCTGAGATTTAAAAATGAAAGGAAGATTTCTCTGTGTGATCAATTTGATGGGTTACTTGTTAAAGATTTATTATTCTTACACCAAAAATATAAAATCTACAACTTTGATCAGAATGGTAAGGTATTTGCCCATTCATCATTGCTTGAGCAATATCAGGGAATAGATAATTGGAGAAGACATCACACCTATGACAAAACTTTATTGTCCTTTAGCCAGGGCTCTGTGCTAAATTACCAGGATATTTATGTTGGAGACAAAAATTATCAATGCCATAAATCTGAGGAAACCTCTAACCAAGGCTCTAGCTCTAGAAAACATCAGAAAACTTATTTTCCAGAGGACTACTACAAATGTAAAAAATGTGAGAAAGTATTTCATCAACATTCTAAGCTTATTTTCCATGAGTGTATTCAAATTCAAGAGAACTCTTACGAATGTAACAAATATTTAGAAGCCTTTTCCCAGTCATCAGCTCATACTGAGCATGAAGGAATCCGTTTTGGAGTAAACTCATACAGAGATAATAAATGTGAGAAAGTCTTTAGTCAATCAGCAAATCTAAAAAAATATGAGCTAATCCATACTGAAGAGAAACCCTACAAATGTAATGAATGTGGCAAAGCCTTTAACCGTAGTTCACATCTTACTCGTCATCAGAGAATTCATACAGGAGAGAAACCTTACAAATGTAAAGAATGTGGCAAAGCCTTTATTGAGAATTTATATCTTACTAATCACCAGAGAATTCATACTGGAGAAAAACCTTACAAATGTAAAGCATGCAGTAAATCTTTTAGTCATTATTCAAGTCTTACTCGTCATCAGAAAATTCACACTGAAGGCAAACCCTACAAATGTAGTGAATGTGGCAGAGCCTTTAACTGTAGTGCACAACTTACTCGTCATCAGAGAATTCATACTGGAGAGAAACCCTACAAATGTAAAGAATGTGGCAAAGCTTTTAACTATAATTCAAGCCTCACTGAGCACCAAAGAATTCATACTGGAGAAAAACCCTACAAATGTAAAGCATGCAGTAAATCTTTTAGTCATTCCTCAAGTCTTATTTTGCACCAGAATATTCATACTGGAGAGAAACCCTACAAATGTAAAGAATGTGGCAAAGGCTTTAACTATAATTCACATCTTATTGAGCACCAGAGAATCCATACTGGAGAAAAACCCTACAAATGTAAAGCATGTAGTAAATCTTTTACTCATTATTCTGGTCTTATTAATCATCAGAAAATTCATGCAGAAGAGAAACCCTACAAATGTAGTGAATGTGGCAAAGCTTTTAACCGTAGTTCACGTCTTGCTGGGCACCAGAGAATTCATACTGGAGAAAAGCCCTACAAATGTAAAGCATGTGGTAAATCTTTCATTTATTCCTCAAGTCTTATTTCCCATCAGAAAATTCATGCTGGAGAGAAACCCTACAAATGTAAAGAATGTGGCAAAGCCTTTAACTATAATTCCTGTCTTACTGGGCACCAGAGAATTCATACTGGGGAAAAGCCCTACAAATGTAAAGCATGCAGTAAATCTTTTGCTCATTCCTCAAGTCTTATTTGGCATCAGAAAACACATACTGGAGAGTAACCCTATAAATGTAAAGAATGTGGCAAAGCCTTTAACTATATAATTCATGTCTTACTGAGCACCAAAAAAATTATACCAGAGAAAAACTCTACAACTATAAAGCACACAGTAAATCTTTACTCGTCATTCGGGTTTTGTTCAGCATCAGGAAATTTATACTGGAGAGAAACCCTATAAATGTAGAGTTTTACCATAGTTAAAAGTCAACTTAAAAGAATTCATAATAGAAAGACTTTATAGATGTAATAAATAAGGATAGCATTTTATCAAAAATATAAAGTTCAGAAATCACAAGAAAGATCACAGAGAAAGGAATTTTATAGATTCAATAACTAAGCAAAATATTTAATTAAAAACTTGTCTAATTGTATCAAGGGATTCCCAGAAAAAAAGGACTAAAGCAGATTGCTGTACTTTTTCAGGCTTCAATCAGTTTTTTAGACAGTAGATGGAGTGGCGGATGAATCGAATTTTGTGGGCATCGGTTTACAGTACTGTGTGGAGCTGAATGCATGGTAGAGAAGAAGACACCTGTGGGAGGCCATTCTAGGCAGAACCAGCATGGTGTGTCCTGCGGTTAAACAAGATTCTGTGTTTTTCAAGGTCTGAATATAAAGTATAACCCCAAATTAGGTTAGATCCACTGTAGGTAGGTGACCTTCTCGGGAAGGTGCTCCACGGGTGGCAGGGACCTCCCTCGTTTCAACTCGGTCGGTCAGTGAGTCTAGTCCTTGCTCTGTGAGGCCCTGGGTAATGTGGGGGAGCAGTTGCTCAGTCAGCTGCTTTGAGTATTTTAACCTGAAACATTTCATCCAATTTTTAGGCTACAATTCCCCATGATCTTTTATAGCCCATCTTATCCTTTCACCCACACTGTGTAGAGTGGAAAGTGGATTGTGAACTTTGGAAAAAAGTACAGCGAAGTTGGGTTTCAGGTTTTATTCACACATGTAATTTTGGCACAATTGAAATATAATACATTTTGTTCTGTAGGTATTAATTTATGTTCAGGTATATAAAGGAAAGACTGTTGTATAGTATCTGAATAAAATACGTGTATTTTGTATATGACGAAAAGGTATCAGTCCAGGACTAATGAAATAGGCTTTATGGGGTACTAGTTTGTTTCCATTTACCCTTTCTGATACTGTGTAGTTAGTCAGGGTGCTCACACTTACTCAAGTTAGCTGCCCCGCCTTCCAGTATTGAACCACATTCCAAACAACAAAGAGTAAATGCGAATCCGACAGAACACAGGGAAGTCTATTGGAAACCATTACTTAAGGCCGTTCTCCCTTAGCATTTCTGTCTTTGTCTCACTGACTAAAGTTATGATATGTTCACTCCGAAACACAAGGGCTTGTATGGGAACATGACTGGGAATGAGTGTTTTACATGGATCATTGCTTAGTCCATTTGTGTTGCTGCGAAGAAACACCCGAAGCTGGGTAAATTACTAAAAAAAGAGGTTTATTTGGGTCACGGTTCTGCAGGCAGGACAAGAAGCATGTCAACATCTACTTCTGGTGAGGGCTTTGGGGAAGTTCCACCCTCAGAAGAAGAAGAAATAAGAAGATACGTCCATCACATGACAAGACAGAAAGAGGAGGGCGGTGCCAACCCTCTTTAATCAGATTTCATGGGAACTGTGAGTGAACAACTCGCTCAATCCTGCAAGGATGGCATCAAGCCATTTATAGGGGATCCTTTTCCCCATGACCCAAACACGTTCCACTAGGCCCCATAGTTAATACTGGGGATCGAATTTCAAGATGGGATTTGGAGGGACAAATATGAAAATTATGTCAAAGTGCATTACAAAATAATGACATCAAGGCAATCACACTGGCAGAGGGTTTTGTAACCCCTAAATTTTAGAATACATATCCCAGATTTATAAGATTGAATTGTGCATTCAAATGATGTGTTTATTATTGTGCTTACTATTTTATGGTATGCTGGAAGACGTGTTTAATTATCTGATTGTTGCTTACGACTTTATGAGAAAAATATCAAACACAACATGATAGCGAGAATGTTATATTCAACTCCATTATTAATTATGTCTGATAATTTTTTACCATATGCATTTCATATCTTAGAGATAATAAATAAATTATAGTTTGTTTTTAATGGGATTATCCTGCTGCAGGACGCGGCTGCAAGTGGCTTATTTGGGAGGCGATTCCAGCAGGCACAGGCGGGCAGTAGAGGCAGTGCAGTGGGAAGAAAAAACGCCAGGAACGGCTATGCTTCTATCCAGATTTGTGTCTATAAATTCTTTCATTTTGAGTCGCAGCTCTTCCATTACACATGCCTTTGGTGGGTTCCTAGAATGGTTTATCTGCTAACGCAGGCATCAGCTATGGTGTGGATGTTACTGCAGCTGTCAAACTGAGCGTGCGTCTGAATTACCTAGAAGGCTCGCATTATTTTGGATTGCTGTGCGCCTCCTTCATGTCATTATTCAGTGGTCCTGGTATGTAGCAAAGAACGTGCATTTCTTGCAGGTTCTCGGGTTTTTCCAGTGCTTCTTGTCGAGCGAACCCATGTAGAAAACCAATGTCTTGGTGCACTTTTGTGATTGTGTTCTCCAGTAAGGATACTGGTTTACAGGCTGTGCAGTCAGATACACTGGGGACCATGAATAGTTTTAAGTAGATTCTGGTCTTACTGTCCAGATGTGAAAGGGGGGTCCAAAAATGGGGTTTCCTCTGTGGTTTCAGCTTGGGAGTTTGAGTGCTGTCCGTGGTCCGCAAAGGTCAGTTAAATGTTCACTCAGAGTACAGGTGTGTGGCCTGGCTGGAGTGTCAACTCTGAATCAGACCAAAAGCATGGTCTGTGTGAACGCACAGATGAATCCTTGAGTCTGAGAGGGGAGAGAATTCAAGAATAGGGTCCTTTGACGGGCGGATATTTTAACCAGAGTTTGTCCTCTTGGTTTGGGGGCTGTGTGAGAGAGAGGTAGAAAAGGTGGTGCTGGGAGGTTTGGGTATATTCGGTTACACCCAGAGCTGCAAGACACGGCTCATCACACACAGGTGAACTTTCTCAGGGTATTTTCTGTAGCTGTCAGAATTTTATCCAGGGGAAAGGTATTTGATTTTTTTGTGATTTCATGAAAGATGTGGTTTATAGTGTTGGCTTCACATGTTCTCGGAACCTACTACAGCATTCTCTCCTATTTTACCAGCTTTAAAATTCCTTTAAATTGACACCCTCACAAATGTGTTATGAAGCTCTTTACTGCACACGCATTAGTGCAGTTTCCTAGATGGACTTCTAATCGCATATCTAACCACAAATTTCAGACTATAAGTGGGTTTGATAACTTTTAGTTTCAGGCAATATTTGTTTCTGTTTTAAATAATTTGACAAGTTTTCTGAGTTTTGCTTTGTTGGAGTATTCTTTAAACTCAATTATATTCTTCTAAAATGAATTGTAATTCATCGTTTAGGGTCTAATTGATTTTGACTTTGTTTCTGTTTAACCTTCTGGAAAACTACATATTCAAATATGTCATTTGTATTCTAAATGACTCTTATGTTTTATACTTATAGAGGCCTTCAATTATACTCATAAAATGCTCATGCTTTATTTTGGTGTTATTTAATGTCATTTTTCTTTAAATAAACCGTCCACTCATCAGTGATGTATATAATGTTCTGTATGGACAGAAATGATTGTACAAATATATATAAAGTTACCTTTTTTACATGTACAGTTCAGTGGTATTAAGTACATTTACGTTGTTATGCAACTATTATATCCATACAGATTATATTCCATAAAATTATGTGACTGTACTTAATACCACTGACCTTGACATGAGAAAATTAGTTAAAATGGGAAATTTTTAAATATATTTTACTATAATGTAAGAAAAACTATAAAATAAAGTATAGGTATATACAGTGGCATGAATAAATGTCACAAATATAAAGAGGCAAAAGTATACATTGATATAAATAAATTTGTAAAATCTATTTTCTTTTTTTAATTAAAATTTTTTTTCCTAACGTCTCTCTGTAGAGGATGTAAAGTCTAAAATGCAAATTACACTGAGGTTCTGGCATCTAGCAATGATAGAGCAATTTGTTGAACTAACATGCTTATAGGTGGCAACAATAAAATGTGATTAAAATATATATACTTATATTGGCATACATATCTAGATGTAGTATGTATATGATGTGTAAGAATTCAATAAAAATTTTAGATGTGCCTATATTAGGAGGAGACAAATATTGGAATTTGATTCTAGCCAAGTTAGTTGCCTGCTTAAAGGTATAACAGTCTTCAAAGGAATTCAACAAACTTAGTCTCTATATTTTTTTACAATTTTTATCTAACAGTTTTAAAATTCATAAGATGTGTGAAGAAACAGAAAAGTGCAATCCTACATAAGATAAAAGTAAAGCAGAAGGTGTTCCTAAGATGTCAAAAATGTTGCAATTATCAGACAGAAAATTTAAAGCAGCTATTATATATTCATCAGGGTAAATTAGAAAAGTATTCTCATAATGTTCTGATATGCAGCTCATACAAAGAAATGGAAATTATATAAGATGATAATATAAAAAATTACGTTTGAGCTTGTCAGTAGTACAAAACAGAAGAAATTTAAATACAGAATTTTTCTCACCTAATAGAAAGCGTGAAGAAAAGTGTGAAGAGAAATGAGCACAGCCTCCGAGACCTGTAGAATGATTGAGTCCCAGAAGCAGAGTAGAGAGACAGCAAAACAAAAATGGGGTAAAAAAGAAAATTAAAAATTAATAGCTGAAAACTTACAGAGATTTGTAGTAAACTGAAATTTTTTGATCTAAGAAAGTCACCAAACACCAAATTGAAAATACAAGAAAATAATACCCACATAATAGTCAAACTCCTAAAATCTGATGATAAACAAAAAATCTTGAAAATAGGCAGAGAGGGGAAAAATACATATAGAGAAAATTATATGAACAATGGATATGTCATCATGAACCATAGAGGTAATTCAACATTGGAATTACATCTTTCAAGTGCAGAGAGGAAAACCTATTATCAACACAGAATTCTATATTTAGGAGAACTCTTTTTTAAAAAATGAGGCAGAAGCCACAATGAGATACCACACATCTAAGAATGGCAGCCCTGCAAAATAAAATTGCAAATACCAAGTGCTGGTGAGGATTTTGGGCAATGAGAACTAGGAATGCAAAACGTCACACTAACTTTGGAAAACAGTATAGTAGTTTCTTATAAAGTTAAACATATACTTACTATATGGCCCACATATCCCAGGCCTGAGTATCTGGTTTAGCAAATTAAAAAGTCATGTTTTTTTTTTAATCCTGTTTATGTATGTTTATAGCCACTTTATTTATATTTTCAAAGAACTAGAAAAAAAACATGTTCCTCAGCAGGTGAATGGATAATGAAACTGTTTTGGCCGGGCATGGTGGCTCACACCTGTATTCCTAGCACTCTGGGAGGCCGAGGCGGGAGGATCGTTTGAGCTGAGGAGGTCTAGACCAGCCTGAGCAAGAGCGAGACCCCCGTCTCTACCAAAAGTAGAAAAACTTAGCCAGGCATGGTGGCGCATGCCTGTAGTCCCAGCTACTCGGGAGGCTGAGGCAGAAGGATTGCTTGAGCCCAGGAGTCAGAGGTTGCTGTGAGCTAGGCTGACGCCATGGCACTCACTCTAGCCTGGGCAACAGAGTGAGACTCTGTCTCAAGAAAATGAAAATAAAAAGGTGAAGGTTATATGGGTTCACTTATTTGTCAACAACGTAGAATTTGCTAAGATTTGTACCTTTCAACATATGTATATCTTACCTTACAATAAAAGAACTAAGAAAAGTTAAAGTGTTAGTGGGGAATTTGTTGAACTATAGATGAAACAAAAGTCACACGTGAGTAGAAGTTGGTGAGACTAGGTGATACATCCATTATATTATTTTGTTCATTTTGCGTATATTAAAATGTTCTGTAATAAGTGAAACTGGAATGTAGGGCGTAGGGCAGAGGTTTAGGTGAAAACAAAAAGAGAAGACAGTGAAAAAATGGAAAGGAAGGAAGGAAGCTAAAATGAGATCAACCAATCATGAGTTTAAGCTAAGGAAGAAAAAAATGTAATATTAAGGTATGGGTAGAGTATTTTATACACACTATATATACAAGTGTATTATATGTGTGACATTTGTCCGTTGATGTCTCTGATAATACTGATTTCCATTTTAAACATAAAAAGAACAGTCATTTAAAGTCATTCACATACATGCACATGCTTGTCTCATGCTGGTCTCCCACTTACCTGATAGCTGCACAGTATTCCTGAAGAGAGAATAATGGAGAAGAAAAGCAAGAAACATTTTTTGATTCATCTAAAATCAACAAGCTCTTGACTTGTGGGGAGGACTGGTGATCAGAATTACGAAGGAGTTATGCAAGATTTGTAAAGG